>JBAIZZ010000156.1:2668581-2789121 GCA_037355905.1 Heliconius aoede
ACTGTCCGTAAAATAACGCAAGACATACAAACGATAGATCCGATAACTTTAAAAGAGCGATATCTGATCCAAGGAAATTTTGTTAATTTGAAATTGAATAAATATTTAATTTTCCCCGTAAGATGCTATGCTTCAAATTGTTGTTACTATTAATAAGTTGTTTCTATTAATTTTATTTATAATAAAGACTTAATAATTAAAGAAGATTAAGAATTAAACAATTAAATATTATAGAAATATGTTTTTTATTAAAAAATCATGGGAACGTAGATATATAAAATATATGTATAGAATAATTATAGTTTCCATTTTAACTATCTGCATCGTTCCTGCGATAAAGGGTCTTGACAGACAGATAAACTAAACACACAACACTGGGGAATGAAAATGTTTGAATGGGAATGGGGTATCTTAATACCTGGCACCTACCTGAATCCATTCCCAGGTTTCCTTTACCTACCCTCATATGTGCGGGATACAACGTAAAGCTAAAAGAGCCTTAAATAATGCGAAGCAATACGAAGCTAGTAAGATTATATTTTAAGATAGCTGAGTAAGTAGATAGCCAATATCGATTGAGTAAAAGCAGAAATAGTAAGAATTATTGATATCGCGTGGGTAGCGACTCATACAAAAAGTTTATAAAAGGAAGTGGAGCGAACAAACTGGCGGCGAACAAAGTTTTCTGCAGGGACGCGACGCGAACGCGAACGTTACTTATCTGCCGCCGCCAAGCTGACAGCTGCAGATGAAACATTGAAATTGTGAGAGAGAAAACTACCGAACCGCCGCCGCACTGCCAGGAACATTGTGACGACAACAACGACCTAATAATTTCGCATCGGGTGCTTCCTTACTTCGAGTGTGACAAATGTATTTATAAATGTTTCATTGTAAATGTCATTAAATGATATATGCAAAAGCTTCAATAGAAAGCTCAGTTTGTTTAATAGACATATCGTTATATTTCAGTTAGAGAAGGGTTGAAAAGCGAACAATATGTAAATGTGCTCTGGAGTTTATCCGGATCCTATATCAATTCGGCACGGTCGATGGAAGCTGAATAGTGACAACAGCACACGGCTCCAACATGCAATAATAACGAACTGATCAAAAATGTCAATCGCCGACCCTTTTTCTGCTTATGAAGTGTCGGTGGAGAGGTGCCAAGTAAAAACTTTACCTAAATCAAAGACATAAATTCTGTTATCTCAAATGAACATTTCTCTTCCATATGAAAGTCTGGAACCTGAATGGATAATGTCGACCCTCTCTCACGGGATCACCTCCACCTAGTCATTTGCTTTTGTTCTCGCGCAATTAATAATCGGCAGAAAGGGCGTAGCTGAGCTATAGCCTCCATTGGCTTCTGCTGAAACGCGTTTTGCCCAACTTTATAATATAGTCATCGATTTTTATATCCTTAGTATTTTTTTATTGTTTTCCGAATAAAATTATCTAAGTATTCATATATCATATATTTTATTATAATACTGTAAGTATATATATACTTTGAATATGTTATGTTATACTGTTAATAATCAATACGTCTAAATGTTGCAATAAGTAGTTGACTAAATAGATTTCCCACTCAACGGAATAAATTATTATTTATTAATATTTTCTGCCATTTCTTCACTCTGGTAACAAGGCAAAGTGCGGCGTTGAGTTCCACCACTGAACACACAAATCCTCATAAATTCGGCGGGAAGTGGGGAATAGAGTGTAACACTGGGTCTACACTTTCCTCTGCCTACCGTGTTATATACTGTATATATAGCGGGAAGCTCAAAAAAGTGTTTTTAAATAATTTTTTGCCACTCTATATCACCCATAGCTACGTATTGCGTTATTTAATTTGTCTAAAAGAAGTTTAATGACAACTTCGGAAAATGACAAAAGGCACATCATAATATATCATCGCGTGAATATTCCGTGAAGAATTAGAATACTTAATTGTTAAATGGCGTGTTCACTACACTTAAGCCGTTGATTGCTGCGCCAGTGGTGGCTTAAATAATGTTACATTGACTTTACATTTGTAATATTTGATAAGCAATTTGAATGTACAGATATTCGACAATTTTTTACTGGATTAGATAATTTTTAGTTTTAGGTACTGTTTACAATATATATTTTTTAAAGTTTAATAATTTCTTAAAGTTAATATAAAAAATATAACAATTAAAATAAAAACTAATATACACAAAATAATATTTACATTTTTCAAAGTAAAAATAATAGTTAAATAACAATCACCGAAATTATATATTATTATGTAATAGTCTGTGTACACATTACACACATCTTCGTTATTATAAAAGACCTATATAAATATTTCAATAAATCAATATCTATTATAACCAAGCAGGTTATAAATAATTTCAAAGATAAAATTCCAGTCAAACTATAAGAAATAATCAACTACCGTCCTATTAATACCGGGTTAGAAATTTTCCAATAACATATAAAAATTAAACATCTGGTGAAAAATCACAAAAAAAGCAAGCACTTACTTCATTATAAAACCAATTCTTTAGCGCACCGCCCTAACGCAGTTTTACAAATAAGAAAATTGAGGCCATCGTAGCGCAGTGTTTTCATTTTACCGTTTCTATAAAAACAAAGCACGGCGTTGAGTTTCACTATTCAATAACCAATATTTCGAATTCAGGTGGAAAGTGGAAAAGGGAATATCTCACTCTAAATTCTCTTTGCCTGCCTGCTGCATGTTATAATAAAAGTGTGGGACTTAACAAATTCACATATTATTATTTATAATGGCTGATATAACTTTCGTAAAACTTAAAAACAGTACAACGCTCGTGTGACAAATTGTAAACATTTTAAATTCATAATTAAATTTATCATGTACAAAGTTTTATGCAAGAAACTTACGAGACTTTAAACTTTAAAATTTTCTACTGTGGATTTCTTTTACATAAATCGTATGTCGCATTAAGTTGGAGCCTCCTAAGCACAGGCCAACTTCTACATTGTTGTTTACGGTGAACTAGGAACTTAGAAGCAATTCAGCCCATAAATTTTTGTGTAATAACAGTTTACAGTTCCTCCAGATACTTGTACGTGGGTAAGATATCGTGGTGGTGTACTGCAACCAGGTCAACAGACACTGCATAGAAACATTCTAGTTTACATAGCATATTAGTGGATATAACAGTACGAATACCGTTTCCGTTATCCCAATGGATATTACTACTTCAATAGTTTTAATTGGTTTTATTGGACTCACTATAATTATGTAGCATTAATTAACTGGGATAGAATTAGAAAGGTTAGAAGAATCCACTTTAATTACAGTGCATACTTCAATCTCGAAAATTTGGCGAAATATGGGGAACGAAGATTGCTTTATGCGGGATACAGCGTGAAGTTGATTTACATTTATGTAAATACATAATGGTATATTTAGATTTTTTTTAATATTTTTAAGTGTCATTTCATACTAAGAAAAGAGAATTGTATATTGAACGTAAAAAGAGTTAACGTAACGTAACGATATTACGAGCGAATAATATCTAAGAGGCGCAGGTTCTAATCCTGCAACGGTATTTTTTTATAATTATAGGATCACTTTGTTGACTATGCATGCACTATGCATCTCGAAGCCAAGCCAGGATTTTGAAATCGCAGGGAAATAATTAAGAAATAAAGAAAAATCCTTAAAATGGGAATATATATTTATTTTAGAGATAAAAACTATTATGATAACTTATGACTTATAATTCATATAATTCATATAAAACGAACCCTTACAGGGATTTAAATACAAATTTAATTTGACTTCGATCAATTGTACTTCTCGTTGACCTATAATTTTGAAATTGGTACAAAACCAACGATGGCTAAATCCGACTCGCACTTGACTAGTTTATTTTAGCTTCACTTCACTTTTAGCAGAGGGAGCTTGGAACCTGGGAACCTACCCACTGAATTCTTGAGGCATCATTACGTGTTAAGTGGCAAACAAACGCCACGTTTTGCGTCGTTATTACGACGAGGAAATAAAAATAATTAATATTTCATTTTACTCACGCCCCCGCGCTACGACAGATGTCGAAACGTTAACGTCTTCTAAGCAAGAACATTTTATTAAGTTTTTATAGTAAATAATAAAGTAACTACAATGCCTCCAGTGCCAACCGCTGAGGGGCAAATAATTTCATCGTTCCTATGGCTACAATATTAGCAGCGACATTTTAATTTTGATATCTCGATAGAGAAAGGCGAATTGTTTTGGAACCATTTCCTACATTTCATCATATTAATTTAAATGACTTAATATGTCACAAAATCAAAACTACAAAGGTACACTAAGCCTTATAAATTTATTACAAGTATTTATTTTTTTGTAAAAATTATAAAAAAGATAATATATTTTTTTAATAATTCAATACTAGTAGCCTTACCTAATAATAACTAATAATTTAACTTACATTATTACCCCCAGTGAAGCCAACTGAGGCAAAGATATTTTGCTTGTAGGATATCAAATATATTCGTAGTCATTCGTAGCATGAAAATTATTAAAATATAAGCAAATTAACAATTATTATATAATTCCTGTCACAGGACTACAAATGTCTTAACGTTATCTACCAGGGTACAAACTTAAGACTATACATTAAGGTATCTCAGTTACAGTTACACTTTTTACATTAAATGAAACACTTAACTGGATTTACTTCAGTATTCATTGTCTTATATTTCTAGAACTATGATTCGAATGCGTGGTGTTTTTCCAAGAATAACAATTTATATTTTATAATTAAGAAAAATATTAAAACGTTTATCGATTAATTCTATATTTTAGCCTCTATAATTTGAATGACATAAAAAACACTCGCGGCAGACGTTATTGCCAATATTTTAAACATAATCCTTTTTATGTTCAAAAAATTATATTCGTTTTAAACTGATGACCAAATAATATATAATTTACTTTAAGAAATTGAATTTTATATGTAATACTTTATACGACTAACATAGGATACAAATTTCAGTCTCTTTAAAAGACAATGATCAGTTACAAAAGGTCAAGTATTAATTAAGTATTATTAGCTAAATGTCACATAGACGTGAAAATGAAAATATTAGTATACGTATTATATAACCTGGAGTAGGTATACGGTTTAACTTCACGTCACGTCCGTGCAGAAAGCTGACCGTCATACTGGTTCGTGGAGTCCGGCTATAAATCATAACGCCATTTCAATTTACCGAGTCTTACACTATCGCAATACATAGGCCAACTGGGCAGCGATGAAAGACTCAAATTTGTATTCAAGAAACGATACTATCATTAGTTAGGAGCAATTTTCTTCGCGTCTTTTACGAACACTATCGAGAGCGTTATGTTCGGAATGAATAATACTTAATAATTGCTTTTGGCATCGCTCTAGGAGGCCAAGTAGAACTGCTGTACCTTGATTATAGGTTGTGGTATAGTTAGCTGCTACCTTTATTTTGCAGCACTGCTAACTGTGCAGATATTTATCAATAATGATATTAATTGAAGTACGATAACTGTATTTTGTATATAACAACGTGTTTAATGATAGTTTGTACGTTTAACTATTATGGCTTATTAATCTTCACGCACAAAATGGTGATACGGTCAAAACGGTTTTGGTAACTAAATTAGTTTTAAATAGGTAAATTTATTAAATTTAATTAATTATATTTAGTAAATATAATGTATTTTGCTAGTATATTGGCTATTGAATTATTTAAACTCTCTGACTATTGTTGTGACGTATGCTCGATATTAAAAATCAAAAGATATCTATTTCTTATTTTTTAATCCTATATAATAAAAACTATCTAGACACACACGTTTTACCCAACTATACGAGTATATTATACAGAGTATTTTCTAAAAGTTCTAGATAAATGTTTCTTAAGTATTTCTTAATATATTGATACTAAGAAACAAGAAAAGGTTATATGCAAATATAATTGTATATTATTTTTAAGTTATCATCCAATAAACATAAGTACTTTACAATTCCATTATACCTTAATAAGTAATTCTAGATAGAATTCTTAAAAGATAGTTAAGCTCTTTACACCTTTAAACGAGAGGTTGATCGGCAAAAATGGGATCGAGATATAAAATGACTCGTCAATAACAAACTTGATGCGTTTCGTTACTGCCAAGTAACTTTACAGTAATGTATTCCCGTTGATAGGAAATGCATATTGAGATACTTTTAACGGAATGGCGCCAATGCAACTCAATTAATAATGCATTCGTTGATAGCGCGTCATTAGCGATGTGGTTGCTTCGCTAATCAGACCGCTATACAGGTTGCGTGTCATTAATATTAAAACATACGTATTTTTGTCGCTCTGTAATACTTTTATTAAGGACATTTTTTGTAGTAACACGCTGTATCCCGCACACAGCAGGATAGGCAGAGAGAACTTAGTGTAATGACACTCCATTTTCCTTTTTCCTGCAAATTCTGAAGGATTGCAAGTTGAATAGGGGAAGTCAACACCGCGCTTTGCCTCGGACACTAGAGCGAAAAATATTAAGAACATTATATTAACTTTTAAGCTAATTTCTTAATAATCTTAATATGAGAGACATGTTGCTTACTTTATTTTCAAAATGAAAACATGTCAAAGTTCCGTTAAGTTATTAGCTCAACCACGTCTCAGTCTGGAACAAAGCCAATAAAATTGCTGTATTTAATAAGCCAGATTTAAGTCTTGCCGTAACTGAAAATTACCAGCACTAGGTAAATAAATTATATTACATCGACAACGAAAAGGTTCTGGAAAGCACAATTTCTAACAGAATATTTCTCTTTTCCTATACCGCTTTATCATAATAGTGCGGCAAGCTCATGTTCAGAGCGGTGTAATTCGATCAGCGGTCTCGAAGTCGCGGTTTCAGGAAACACGTACATTTGATATTATTGATTACAGGGTGCGGCGGTCCACCCAATTTGAATTACGAATGAGCTCGTTAGAGACGGCCGGGCACGAGGCACGAGGCACGAGGCCTTGGACAGGCGGTAAAAACTTCATTCCCTTTTAGCTGATTGTGCACGTTGCGATTCCACCAAATTACTGTAATCGTCCCTTTTTTGTAAACGTTTTGTAAACTCGAGCGTCCACCCGTCGATTATACGGGATTCATTTCGTATAATCAAACCAATTTCAGACCAATTCTATCAGCTCGTTTACATTAAATGAACATTTACGTTGACTTGATAATTGTGAACATTTTGTTGGCGCACTGGCTAATATTTTTATAATTTTCTGCTTGAAAGCATAATATCGTTATATTAAACAATACAGTATAATTTAAAACTGTATAAAATAATATATAATTTTCAGAGAGGATCTGATCCAAAAAGTATCCGACATATAATAGAGGCAAGGTTTATTGGAGGATTGTCGTTCACAAGGCACTGGACGTCGCTGTAATGGACCGTAACCGAGTACCGACAATCCCCCGCAATAATATTCTAACGTAGGTGTATGAGCTTCACAGCAGCTCTTAATTAAAGCACGGCAAACGGCAAAGCCTACCGGCAAACTTCGATTGCGCTGTCAAAAATCCCAAGAATTATTCCGGTAGTAAAATAAGTTGTGCGATTTTAGACTTTATCGTGCAAGTTCAGGCGTATTAGTAAATTTATACGTTCGAATGCAATATGCCCGCGATCGCACGTTGCACGCCGAGCTTTTATTAAAAACTGTTTTTATTTATTGACGAGTCGAGCTTTGCATAAGTTTCAATTGAATTACTATGTAGGTATATATCTCCCTCCTTTTTTAAAAAAAGAACAACTTTATTTAATAACTTTTAATAACCTATTCTTAAATCTTAAACCTTTATGTATTCTTAAATATTTTTTAATTATTCATAAAATTATTAAAATCAATTACTGTCATTAGCTTACATAATTCAATATGACATGCTTCGATCCCCTTTATCTGTAAGATTGAAAATTTGTTATTTACAAAATAAGGCATATACTTATTTACTTGCGTACTCAGATCAGAAATATTAAATTAAAAGAAAAAGATAAACAAATTTTGACGTTTCCAATGAAAATAGAAAGCTTAAAATTATTTTCTTATCAATTTATTTTTTAATACGATAACGTTTATTAGATACAATTTTTTAATGTTGTTACCTTTTTTAATATTTAAATTTATTTTTATATCTTCAAAGTGGTTGATCGAGGCCGTTCTTGAAAAGCCTGTATAAGAATAAACAATTAATTTTGTTACGTTACGAAAATTTTAAGTTGTCGGCAAAGCCTGGTGCTTGAACCTATCTATAGAAAATATAAAAAATCCTGAACATATAAATAAAACCTTAAACAAATAAATTATATTATATTTACCGAACTTTTGTTATACATTTACTATATTAAATGTAATGAAAAAACTATAAAATTATATATATTTAATTATATCATTTTATAGTTTTTTACAAGATTTTTTGTTAGGTATATATAAAATATATACAAAAAAATATATAAAAAATAAATATATATAAAATATGTACTTCCTTTTCCATTATGAGCTAAACTACATACGAATGCGAAACATTTACTGTTATTACTCAAAGTGTTAAGACATCGTAAAGTAACATACCAATAACAAAAGTTTATAGATCTATAAAATATAAACGCTTATTAGATAACGTACAAAGTAATATTATGACTAAATACTGGATAAACGACAAAATACTTATCAGTTTCACGCTGTATCCCGCATGCAGGGTACAACGTGAAACTGATAAGTATTTACCGCCTAGAGTTAAGACACTACTTCCCATTTGCCGCCAAATTCTGAAGGTATTGCGTGTTGAGTAGCGGAATCAACGCCTCGCCATGCCGCGATAGCAAAGTGTAGTGTCAAAATATTAAATATTTCATTTCTTCGAGTTTGAATCGAACCCACAACTTATCGCGTTTACAGTCACATTCTTGTGCGCCTGCGCAACGACTGACCTCGACAAAATGCTAGAGTTTTATAAAACACCTCAGTTTGTCAGGAGACTGAGTTAATTAATTCGCATGTAAATTATTAAAATTGCTGACAGTCCGCAAGTATGAAACAGGTACTCGAAGCGCCTATCTTATTTCTCGAACATTACAGAAATGAAGCAATTAATTGAATAATTTAGAGCCTATTTATGGGATCGAAGATTTTTAAACATGCGCAGTGATAGGCAGGTATTATGCTCTGTTAGTATTAATACAAAAATCACTCTTGGGATCAACTTCCACAAAAGCTTAATGTTATAACTACGATCACAGTTCGATACCTTAACTTAACTAATTGAAGATAGTTGAAACATAAAATGTCGATATTTAATCGTGTTTGCTTAATCTCATCGTTAATAAATAAATGGCTTAATTTTTCACTAATAATACCTAAATGTCGGAAAATTTAATATTTTATTGTATTTTCAAAGAAGAGATTTGAAGTTGTACTAAAAACATATTTTCAAGAAACCTACTTCTGTCTATAAATGTTTCTTACAAAATGATAATATAATAGTAAGAGTTTCAAAATCGACGATACATCACGCGTCTCATTTAATTGTCAAAGCTTAGTTATCTAAGTACAGCAGCTTATATGGGTTAATGAGTTCGCTAGTAATTCATAGTGAGACGGAAGTGCTCCCCTGGTTATGAAACTGGTGCACGCTCAAGCAGATGAGGCAAGTTATACGGCACTTGTCATTTATCAACCTTTCCTTTTTGTTATGACGAAACAACTACATCTTATAAAGAAACATATGACAGAGACCTCAATTTAAAATTCCTGTACTTTCTTTTTTTGGCTTACTATCCACATGAAATTATTTTAGGAGACAGGTGACTTAAATATTTAAAATTGCTTTTAAATGTGAATAAATAATCCAATCTCATACAAATATACAGCAATTTATTACATACAGCAAAAATAACACCAAAAAAAAATTTTACAAATGGCAAGTAAACAAAAAACATCGAGAGATAATATGTAGACGCTAAAATAAACAGCGAGTTAATTGCTTTGAAATTGAACGAGCTTTTGCTGCATTTCTAGCTAAAGTATAATTATTAAATTATGAGAACCATAATGAATGTTCAACAAACATTGTTTCTGAAAATCCACTTACGCCTGGAGGTGCAACTTTTAGATATTGAACAATAAAATTGCTTAAATAACAAAAGGGTAGTATTAGATACCTAATAGTTTCAATTATATATTCAAAAGACTATATATATATTTTAAATATATTTTTATCGGCGTTGCATAATTTTATTATAGTTGAGAGGTCCCTCGCTAGGGGCATGTTTTGAAAGGAACATTCTCAAATTATGCCATAATAAAAAACGATATCGGATACACATTTTTTTTTTGTATTGTTGTACCTTGACGCATACAAAATTGTCCTGATAAAAATGTTTTAATTTGAATCTGTACAATAATAAGTTTGTTTTAAATTTAATAAAGAAATGTTTGATAGATAAATAATATTTTCAATTAATAATTTCGAGTGATTCGTAGAATCGTTGCCAAGGTACGCCAGGCTGAAATTTAATATTACGGCTAATTACTTTTTTGCGTACAATAATGGTCATAATATGACATGATATATGTATATATGTTTGGATGATGCCATAATTTATTTACAAAATATACAAATAATTAAATATTCAAATAATAAATAAAAAATGTTACGAAATGTAAGCATGCCTGGAATTATATGAGTCAAAATTGTAACAAATTTATTCATGGGTCTGATAATCCACTTCATAATTTCTCTGTGGAGTACATAATTATAATTGTACTCTGCCTTTGTTGAGTGATAAAAACAGTAATTTAAGAAATAACAAAATATGGTATTTAATTATAACCCATATTCTTACCACATTATTACGACACGACAGTTTCGTTTCCACTGGTCCCCAGTAAGACTCTTGATATGTTACTGTAACGACGTTTTACCCCTCGAAAATTACTTTGTTCGCGTGAATTCCTGATAAAGAGTCTCTTACTATTGGGCGTCCCGAAATCCGAGCTCCAAAAATAGTCTATAACTATAAGCCTCCCATTTATGTAAATCCCGACCAAAGCAGATCCGGTCTGTCTAGAAATTCTTTTTGTCATTTCTTGTGTTTCATTCAAATCAAGGTCTTTTGTGAGTTTCTGAAACGCAAGGGTGCCAATAAGACTATGTCGCTGAACTTTCATCGTACACCCTTGAGTTTGTTAGAGACTCGTTCGTATCTTTAAAGCTTGACAGAAAATGAAATTATCGAATGCTGACTATATTGAAACTAAGTTTATATACATTTGTCTAGACTATTAAAAGTATATTATTATACAATAAAATATTAAAAATCTGGAGAAAATATTTAATCTTCTTAATAAGGTTCGTGGTATAACTTATTTCAAAAATATCTTTATACTACAATGTCTTGCTAGCTTTGTCAAGCAATTACTTTTATTGAATAAAAATAAAATGTTTTTAATATATATCTAAATATATTTTAGATTATGGTTTTATTTGTGTTTTTCATTTGCACAATAACGTTAGGATAGCGCTTATCGTCACAACTATTTTTTAGTTTTGCCATTTATTTCTCATAAGACTTTAAATACTAACGCAATTCAATTAAACAATTAAAAGTGTTAATTATTAATTAAATTAACTATTAATTAATTATTCACAAACTTGCACTTATTCTTACACTAGCGACCCGCTCGCAGCTTTGCTCACTTATATATCAATGTGAATTATGTATGTTACCTATTATACACAGAGTCGTAGAACATCAGTAGTTTACGTTATGTCAACGACTAACGCCATACAAGCATCGCTTACTTACCGCAAGCGCACTGCAAGACAACATCAGTCACGACGTACTACAGTTCGCCTATCACGCTGGCCTCTACGACTTTAAACAACATTTAATTTAGTCCCCGATAGCAGTTTCAGCAACCCGTGGGCTCACAGAACTCCAATAGTCATTTTGCTTAAAGCTCACTTTGGTCAACAATATGTAAAAAAAACATTTTTTTATACTTTACACTTAGCGTCTCACCTTTACCCCACTTTACCACATACCATGTAAGAAATAAGTGAGCACATCCTACTTGTATCAAGATCCTTAAAAATTTATATAGTTTAGTTCGTCCGCAGTTCTAAAGCTTGTCTGGTCTACAGGCTACGGTTATGTCACGTGACCTATCACTGGGGGAGTGTGGGTTAAACTTTTAATGGATGCTCTCTGGCTCAGAGCTAGCCAAGTGTCATGAAACGATAAGGACTGTATGTCATCCTTATGTTAGACGAAAGTATAAAATGTTCAAAGATATAAATTTTGAAATAAGCACACCAAATTGTTAAAAGTACAAAAATTTCTAAAAATGTTTTAAAAGTTATGTGAAAACTAGCTTCATGAAAAGCTTTTTGATATGTATGTTGTTCACATCAATATTAATTGTATGGAGGTACAATTTACAAATAAAACGAAATCTCTCGCTTTACCTCTTTTAAATTAAAATATGTGACTATAAGTATGTAAACTCACTTAAAAACTTTGATTTATTAAAATAAATGTAGCTAATAACGGTCGCAGAGATATGGCGAGAATCCCTAAAATCATTTAAGAGATCGTCAGACCGAGAGCAATAAGCCAATGAATGCGCGGTATCTGTTCAAATATTCTGTTATCAGTTAGAACCGAGAGACTATCGCTGTTCCTTCTTAAAGACACAGCTACAGTCAACTAAAGTCATGTAAAATTGTAATCTTTTAACTTTGGATAAAATAATACTTTACGGAATTAAATTAAATGTTACTTCGTGGTTTTCAGAATTAAGTTTAAAGGTATGATTAAGTACTGTGAAGTTCAATCTGTAAGATTTTATATCATCATATTATAAAGCAACTACTATATAAAATTAGTTTAAGATTCATTTTGATTAGTTATCAAGGATGTTTAGGATAGCAGTCTATTGCATTCGTGAAAATAAATATCTGTGCTGATATTTTTTTTTTGCATCCTAAACATTCGGTTTTTTTTTTAAATAAATTTAATTAATGCTTATTACATTTTCCAAATTATTTTCTCTATTTTTTAACTTATATCTTTCTATTTATCTAGAAGAGCTATATTTTTTGCAAAGTAATCATATCTAACGCAGCTTGTAAGCTCCAAATATCATAATATTTTTATTGATAAAAACTAGTCCTGAGACTGCAAACTGTGCTAGAGCATTTTAATTTATGATATGTATGTTTGATATATTTACGAGATAAGCATTATTTACTTTTCTTTTTCTAAGCTTCACGCTGAACCCTATAGTTGGTTAATTAATTTGTGAAATAGAAAAAATATTCAGAGATTTGCAACAATTATTTATAAGAGTTTATTATCATCGGTTGTAATTTATGTTGAAACTCAATACATCTCAACTTTATTCACCAGATCGCCCTCGAAATCCGATTGACATGACTGCTACCTTCTAGAGTATGCGAGAACCTCTTATCTTCATTTAAACATGCAAACTGTGCTGAATAGCGACAATCAATTATTTACTAGTTGACGTTCTTTTTTTTGAGTAAAAGCATGAAATATAAAACTTTAATGTTAACAGAATCGGGACATAGATGTATCACGTCCGGGTGTCTCTGTCTTCCAACCGTAATGGTGTAGGGAATATTTCATTATATTTCTGATAAAGTAGTGCTATTTTATTTTATTTATTTCATAGTAGTATTTTATTTAAAATAAAAAAAAAAGTTAAAAGATATTCTAGAAACAATTTGTTAATTGTTACAAATACAAGTACACGTTAGTAATGTCGCTAGTTTTATATATTTTAACAACATTACCTTGACTTATTCCTTTTTATCTAGTTACTATAAAAATGATCTGAAGCAATTAATATATTTATGTTCTCGTAACAGAACTATTTACATTGGCTGTATAGTAGTAAAATAACAAATAGAAGACTATTTATTCAAAACTTATAATTTATATAATTATTAACATTATCGTTATTATGTTAAATATATACCTAATCTTTCGAATATATCATATCGTCCTCACTCAACGTATCATAATATATGCAGATTATAAGAAGCAAAGTTAGAAAATCTAACTTGAGAATTGTAAAGTGAAATCGGTAACGACGTAACGCGCCGCTCTGGAACACTACCGCTCTGGTAACGTTCGCGTAATTAATTCAATGATCGTCCGCATAATGAGTTGCATGTGGCCTACCCTCCATGCTCATGCACCATGAATGCCTTCTAATTTCTGCAGTGTAAATGAAGGAAATCCACCGCGTAAATGTTATCGTTAGGTACGCTGTGCGAGCAGCATCACTTTAGGCGTGTCACCGCTGCGCTTTACAACGTTTATGCTATTAATCTTTTGCTGCCGCAGAGATTGCATTTTAAAATTTTGGCTTAGGGAGCATTTGTTTGTTATATTTCATGTAAGGGAGATAACTGATTTAAATGTAATTTTATTTAAGTTTAAGATTAAGTTATGTTTAAGTATATATTTAGATTTAAGTTGCTATCATATTGACGTGACTATAAACGTCTATTGCAGACGTCTATTGTAGTTGCGAAGGATTTCCATATCAACATTCGTGAGCTGTTAGAGCAAGACTGCTTTGGGCTACTTAGACAGCCATTTTCAAAGAGATTGGCCCGACCTACGAGGTAGATTGCTGAACTTTAGAGATAACTTTAACTAACTTCGAACATTTTGACGCTGCAATCCTTGGATAAGGTAAACTAACTGCTTTAATTAAGTTAAAGGACATTGAAACATTACTTACGCACATATTAATTATGATTTTAATATAGATAAAGATTTTAGGGTCCACTAAGCAAACATTCGTCGCTATAGACATTTACTTAAATAGCATCGAAGCAAGTTTTCTTAATCAGTGTTAAACCTTAAACTTATTATACAAGTGATGCTACTTATATTTACTGTAAATCCACAACTATCGCGTTTATGCTTTATGCATGCTTGTTCCCCTGCGCCACGACAGGCCTCAAATAAAAAATATGGTTACCACAGCGAAATCATTCCTATAACAAAAAAGACCGTTTAAGATTTTTTACCGGAACACATTGTAGAAACTATTCTAAGCGTCTCTTGACTTTCGCTAACGACTTAAGCGCACTAGCTCATATGCAAGTATAATCCACACTACAAAGTAGCGAATGCCATGGACTTCTCAGTTGTGAACAGTTTCCGTACGTGCATTGTATAAAGTCATCATGCTGCTCTGCAATTGGATGAACTGGCTTAAGCGAGATAAGACACGATCGCGACTAACCCCGTCTGTATCACCGATTTGTTGGACTTCGCTATGAAACTATGACGTGGACGGGCATAATTATATTTTTTTATGAATTATTTTACTTGGGATGTTATTATAACTGCTATTTTTATAGAGAACAACAAAATAAAACAAATCCCCTATCACTCAATTTTTATGTGATTTTATGTGTTCTAACTACTCGTTTATGCGTGTAGCTTTTATAATTCAAGAATGAACAACAATGACGTGAAATCGGCTACTACAAAAAAGCCTTGCAGACCGCAGTGCCTCCCAAACGGCTGGGTAGGCAGAGGAAATGCATTTATTGAGATTATTTAAAAAGATCCAAGTTTTTTTTTTTTTTTCAAATTAAATTTTCAATTTACTTCAAATTATTAAGCACAGCCATAATAATTTAAATTTTCAATGTCCAAATAAATAAAAATAGCTTAAATATAACAACATTTAGCTGAAAATGTTTTAATTTACTATTTCTAAACTTATTATTTTCATGATATAAAATTACAAAATTGCATTTTTAATTAAAATCAGCCATGTTTCTTGGGTGCACTCTTAGATATATACATACAGAAACATATCGTATATAGCAAAATAAGTGAATACAAGAGATGAACATTAAACTCTCAGATATAAACCTGTCTATAGAATTACAACACAATAACTGATCAGGCTATTGAGAGGGTGGAATAAAAGTATATAAATTCTGTCAAGAAAGTGCAAAGAAAGTCTTCAAATCCAATGGATCAGAACGCACAATACTCGAAGATCGCATTGTAAAGTACTTGAAGGAAACGTTCTTATAGCAAGGTTCGCCTTTTTGCAATTTATAACGGATCTTATCCCGATTTGTAGAGAACAACCGATGTAAATTTCCTTAAGCGAAGCTTTCTATCTGCTTATAAAGCTATTACATTCAATGAGTTATAAATTCTGCGTTAACAATAGATTTATATATTTTTATGATATATTTTATTATATTGTGACGTTTATTTGTGGGAATAAATATTTCATAACTTTACAAATAATATTTAAATACGTTGTGATAACGGCTATTGTACTTTTCTAGGATACTCACTCTCTCTTTAACGTTAATTTCTCAAAATTCGTATGTTATATTTATTACTATTGAGTTCTGCTACTCACACGCAATACCTCCAGAATTCGACAGAAGGTGTCTTACTAGGGTGCTCCTATAATTTCATAGACTTCACATATGTATATTTGTATTTAGCTATTTAACACGTATTACTTACGTTTCTAATCTAAGAATATATGAATAAAATTAAAAATTAGGTATATAATTTTCAAACAATATCTCTTTTATTGCTCTTTTCTTATTTATGGCATAGACAAAAACGATTCTGCCTATTCAATAAACCTTAATTACATAGATTCGTAATAATTTATTAAGCCAAAAGTATCCATAATCGAAATGGAATGCTTAAATATGAGAATAATTTGTGAAACGCAAAGTAGAACACAAATAGACAGCATTTGGCGCCACTCGGCTGCGCGTGGGTGAACCCGTGCCGCTGTGAACTCGCGGACACTATAACCACAGTGATTAACTGCGCAAGCGCAATACTAACATAAATGTTCGTTTTTATTATCTATGATTGCGATCATAAATATATAAAAGGTTAGTCGCGTATCAACAAAACGTTTAATTAAATCGATAAGTGTTTTTAAAAATTATGCAGATGACACATTTTTTTTAATTAATTTTCTTATAATTTAATAAAAATTATTGCCTAATAAATGGTTTAAGCAAACTCAAGACTAATTAATTGGTTATATACCTTATTCGCGGTATATTAATAGAGGTTATATTTGTCTAATAAATTTAAACTATGGATAAGTTACCTGACAACTTAAAATCCCTGTCATGTAAACCGATACAAATACACAGGAAGATGAACTGTTATCGTTTTACGACAAGCCATACGTACATAAATGCTACCTAAGCCTTTGTATCAATTTATGAAAATTAGTTTATGTATAGAACGTAGATTTGTTATATGTGATAAGTTCGTAATATTATTTTTCAATTGTTATTTTTCATGTGGTATTTATAATTACATATATATAGTATAAAATATCCATATAATACATTGATATTTCAAATGTTAATGATTCTTCTATTCTACTTCTATTCTATGTGTTTCGAATCCTTTTCTACTCCGCTAATATGGCCAAATGTTCTATTTTACCAAATTATTTGCTCACATTACGCTATATAAGAATTTCTATTATTACTACTACTATTTCGATTTTTCTTTCATATTATTAAATTTGCGAAACTTAAGAATACTAAAAAATATTTTTGCCTTGACAGCAGAATGTATATGAAATTTTAAATGAACTACTAAACATGACTCATGGATATTTCGTCTTCTCGACAAATATTTTGTCTTCTTTAGGAGCGGCACGTACAGTACAAACTTTTTTTAAAACTATGTTTTATAAAATGTATATATTCCCAATTTCTATCACACGATAACTGTTTGTAATTTAGTTGTGTTCAGTGTTTGTTCTCGGCTTAAGCAAGAGATTCTTGGAACATGTTAACGAGAGTAAGGTGATATCTGAAACGTTTAGTGGTACTATAAACGTCGTAATAGCAACACATACAGATTGCGAGGCCGATACCGATAAGGCAATAAGGATGAACTGACCACACATCGCACTATAGTCAGCACCTTCATTATTAACCTATGTGTATCATTGCGGTTTAAATGTAAAATTTGTTTCAGAATTGTCATCAAGAGGTTAATGATGTGTGAAAATCGAAATTTTTAGCAATCCACTGCCACAATAACTAAAACCGTATAGAAATATCGCGAAAAGAAATATAAAAGAGGAGATGAAATATTTATTTACGTTTATATTTCCATTTCTTCGCTCTGGTGTCGAGAAAAACACGAAATGTCTCCAGAAATTGGAAGTAAGTGGGGAATAGTGTTTTAACACTAGGTTCCTACTTCTTCGAATGAGGACCAATCCTACAACCATCGCGTTACAGTCACACCCTCGTGCCGCTGCGCCACGATAGTCTCTACAATATGTTATATATATATATTTATACATAATATATCACATATGCTTTAAATTAATATTTATTTCGTTGTCATTGGGGCGTACCAGTACACAGTTAGACGGTTTCAAAGTAAAAGTCACGCCTGGACAGTTAGAGCCGTGTGATTTCTCCATCAATTTCTACTTTAAAACCTGTCGGGCTTAATATTTACTCGATGTCTCGATGCACAGCGGCCGCGAAGCTAGCGCACTGTCAACATTGCGCCAGCACGCGCAAACAGAACTTTGCGAGAGCCTGCCATCGGCCCCCAACTTGTATTATTTACTAAGAGAAGTCTTTACTATAAACTAAACAGGCTACTTCTGGTGGCGACATCTACAGCACTTAGTTACACAAAACCGTTTTACACAATTAACAAGTTCGTTTAATTTATCAAGACTCAAGTCGGAGCATCGCTTTTGTAGCAACTTCCGTTTTAAGAACTCAGTTTTAATTAAGTATTTATGTGTTAAACTTTATGTGTCTTTGTATTCGTTTGACATGCGAGCAATGTAATAGGAAAATGGGAAAATAGAACGTATATTTGTATAAGTTACAAACACACTAATAAAAATTACAACGTAAAATGCTTCAATTAATATACAATATAATATACATATACCGTACTTATACGTAAGCAATAAAAATATAAAAATCCAAAAAAATAGGCCAACTCTATACCTGTAACAATAAAAAAAATCGATTAATAAACAGCAACAAGTTAGCTCATCTCATATCTAATAGTATATATCAGTGCCCCCGCGTCATTGTTAAATATTACGCTGTCAAGTGTGGGCGGGAATTTTAAATATAATTGAAAAAATTAACATCACTAATGCTGACTGTGGTCTAATATTTCACAACGTGTTATTGTTTATCTATAAAGTATTATTATTTATCTAAAATCTTGTAAAAAATTTTATTTTTTTATCTATTTTGTCAGCTTCACGCTGTATCCCGCACACAGCAGGGTAGGCACAGGGAACCTCGGTGTTAAGAAACTCCGTTCCCCATTTTCTGCCGAATTCTGGAGGCATTGCTTGTTGAGTGGCAGAACTCAAGGCCGCACTTTGCCTCGACACCAGAGCGAAGAAAAATGGAAATATAAACGTAAAGAAATATTTCACTTCCTCGAGTGGGAATCGAACCCACAACCGTCGCATTTACGGGCGGCACCCTTGTGCCACTGCGCCACGACGGCCTCTTTTTTAAAAGCAATATTTTTATAACTTAACAACTACAACATTAATATAATATATGAGAAATTCTTAATTATCTACTTATTGCTCACTTATCAACGTCGAGATCGTAAAATCAAAATGGAAAAAAATAACAATATGAGTCGCTTTCTTTGATTAATGAACAAAGCGCAAGCATGTCATAATGTCAGCTGTCAAAAACGGACCATAAATTATACACCAAATATAATAAAAATAAACTCAATATAAGGTTTATTTGGAAGGTTTTATAAACACAGGAGCCTTTTTAAATTATTCCTTATTGTATTCAAAATTGGAGACACGTTTATAAAACATATTATTGGGTGCTACCGAACACTTATTGTTTCAGGCATAAAATACTCGGAACAATCAAATGTTATTTAATGCTTCATGCAAGTGTTCAAACCAACATAAAAAATGTAAGTAAATGTATATATTTAAAACTTTAATATATGAGTAATGGATTCATGGTTATGATACTATTCTATATTTAATTTGAATAGAAACGCTATTCAAATTAAATATAGAATAGCTATAAGATTTAATAAAACCTTAACAAAATTTTGTATGTATAATAGCCTCCGGAAGTGTGTAGGAGGAGACAACGCCAGTCGCTCAAACAAAAGAGAAGAATGTCGCGTTACCTGCGAGGCAGTTAAGCTCAAAGCGATTGTGATCAGTAGACGCAAAAAACTCTACGTTCCAAGAAGTTTCACTTATTCGCGCTCCTAAATTTGCGCTCACATTATAATATCGGCGCCTACTGGAAACACCTATTTCTTATACATTTTTTATTACTATTTTTTTTAATATTGCTTGATAGATCTAAGAAGAGAATTTATTCGATAATTTTTTTTCTATGTTTAAATCATTAAACATAAGTAGTCCTTATATAAAACTAACAAATTTCACGTATTATATGGAGAGATGTTGATATATTTACTTTACTCTTTGTCAATTTACTAAATCGAAGTCAACTCTTGAAGAATACTCTAAAAAATACAAGACTAGATCAGGAAGAATATATTTTATGTTACGAATGTACATACATATTATAGACAGCACCTCAGATATTCCATTACACTTTGTGACAGGGCTGCCATAACATGATTTTTTTTCGAGGGATGCATTCCAGTTCTTTTTGTCATTTTGTTTGAAACGAAAGGCAAAAGCATTCATACTGTTTTACACATCTAATTTTCAGCAAAGGTTTTTATTGAAGAGCTTTTTAAATATTTCACATTATTTAATATTCCGGCTACCTTACACGTAAATATACGTTTTGAAATTTTATAAAAATATTACGATCTCTTTTTGTTTGTCTCACACTATATCCCGCACATAGCAGGGTATACAGAGTGAATCCTCTTTACCTAGTGCGAAGAGAGTGTCTTTACACTAAATTATCAACTCCCCACTTTCCGCTGAACTCCCGAGCCATTGCGTGTTGAGTTCCACCAGAACTGAACAAGTTTAACGGTTTCTGAGTAAATTGAGAACTTATTAATATCATGCAAAAATATATAAATTACAAGTATGAAATAAATATATACATACTGCATAGCACTTCAACATTTTTAGTTAAGAAAAGCGGTCGCCAATAAGAAGATAGTACACTTTTAACACGTGCTACGTAACCACAGTGTGTGTCGTAAACTTCGTTATTGGACCCGTAAACCTTTGTTAGGAATTTCTCATTGCGTTATAGCGCAGCAAAAACACGAATAAAACGTATTTAACGGGGACCGTAAGGACGATGCGCCCTCGGTGACATTAAAAATTTATGATTACACAAGTATAAAAACTAATTATTATTTTCACAATTTCGATGAATAATGATAATAAGTATAGAAAGGATTTGTTTGCATATTTATTTAAAATTGATTTTGATATTCTTGTGATATTAGATAATGTTTGGAATTTCAAGATATAAACTAAAACCATAACTGGGTAGATTATGTTGTCATATTTCCAACTTTAGCCTTAATTATTACGTAGCCAGAAAATAAAGATGTACATTTTCTTTTCAGCTTCACGCTGAATCCCGCATGTAGGTAGGCAAGGGAAGCCTAGTGCTTTGCTCCCTACTTTCCGCCAAACTTTGTAGGCACTGAGTGTTGACTGGACAAGCTAAGCGAAGAATGAATGAAAAATAATGAAAATATAAAATATTTAATTTCCTCAACTAAGAATCGAACACATAACCTATCGCTTTTACACGCTTGTTCCCCTCGAGATATGACTGGCTTCAAAATCTAGTGTACAATTTAATGTACGATATTTACAATGTATAATGATCCTTTAATTGACTCTGTGATTGTGAGCTTTCGTCTTAAGTAAGTAATTAATTACATCAAAATGCATATACGTATATTTACTTTTCAAGTATGAAGCTTCCCTCTTTCAGCGGCTTTCAAAAGTCGTCTTATTTAACATGATATGTGTGTAAACTTAAGAAATATACACTTTATTCCATGAGGGGGTTTCATAAAATTGAATTATAGCCATAACCCTAACTCGGTCTCGGGGATCGTCGTAAAATAACATGTCGGTACTCGCAGGGCGCGCGGAGACGCACCCGAATACAATGAAGATATGTAAACTGTCCAAACAAATCAAAAAAAGTGCTTCGATACTTGAATTGAATTTGTTATATTAATATAATATACTGAGCATTCATACACATGATGTTAACTAAAATGAAATAAACAAAAATATACCAACATTTGAAATATTTATTTTTTATGATACAATTACATAATTATTAATATTACACAAATAACAGCGCAATGCAATCAGTTGGTATCTTCATGAGCCATACATTATGTAAATGAAGCATTGACAAGTGATGTGATCATAATTTAACCATTTAGATATACTATATTTATTTTAATAATCTGTACCATACAAAACAGTGTCATATTAGCACTCTCTTGCTATCAGAAAGTCATTAACGGGAAGGCAGAATGAACGTAAAAATTTTACATGTATTATGTACTAGAAAGAAAACAATACAACTTTGTCTAATAAAAATACGCCAAAAATAATAATATTACATAATCATATTGAAAATTAAATAGAACTGTAGTCAATATTTAATCTACAGTATACTACGTTCGTCTCCATCCCGAGATACGGGATTCATGGCTCAAGGCTGTGCGGGCCATGCATTTTCTGCAGCCCACGCGTCGCAGCTTATCTATTGCGTTCTCACACAGATATTTACGTAAGCGCGAGTATCGGCGTTGTATAATAACACCGTCGTCGCGTTTTATCTGCCAGCAGCGACCGGCCGCGTCCCCGGTACTTCGCTCCGTACGAACATCCGACAACACCCGCGGGACGTGGGCGACCTGCTGTAACCGGCACATTTTATAACCTTTTTATTCCATTGTCACTGGAGCGAGGCGACGCAATCAAGGGAAAAAAATAAATTTTACTTCTTATCTAAATGTCAAATCGTTCGGATTCGATCGAATCAGTTTCCAAATAGTTTTAATAAATCTCCTTTTACGGCGGAAGGTGCGCAGAGCGATACTTGGACACAACAGATACACGCTGCGCGTTATCTGGTTTTATTTGTATGTGGCCGGTGCGACTGTTTGCGACAACAATGGCTTTAATTGAAAGAGTGTCAATAAATTTGTCGTCCGTGTCCTAGTGCGTCGCCGGTGGTCCCGATAAAGTCGACGGGCCCGCGGCGCTGCGACACATTGCGCAGGACCGCCGCCGGACCCTTGTTTCGGAGGAAGACAGTTTGTTTTTATCTAATGCCGTTGTTGTCTTCATTATAATAAATCTCTGAAAAGGTCCCTTTATCAAATAATCGACACGTTATCTTGTCTTATTAAATATCAGTCAGGAGACTTTAGATAATAATCGTGTCCACGAACATGTTCTATATCTTTGAACTTTCAATATATTTTTGATTTACGATTAATTTTCTCACGAAAAGGACCCGTCTATAGGTAATTTCTACAAAAAGTTATTTGCCTAAGAAAAATTGTTTTTGTGCTTATATTTTTGTAATTGTAAATAAAACTACACATATTTAATTGAGGTCGTCGTGGTGCAGCGGCTCAAGGTGTGACTGTCACGCGATGGATGTGGTGTCGATCCCTACTCGAGGAAGTGAAATATTTATTCACATTTATATTTTCATTTCCTCGCTCTCGTGTCGAGGCAAAGAGCGGTGTTGAGTCCATTGCACAATACACGCAATACCTGAACGTGGGGAACGGAAAGTGGGGAACGGAGTGTCTTAACACTATGTTCTCTCTGTCTATCCCGCTGTGTGCGGGACCTACGGCGTGAAGTTTATTTAAGCTATACAAAAATCCGACAATATTTAACGACAGCACACAGATGCCTCGTACATATGGCTATAAATTAAATAACTTACTGGATCCTTTTCCATTTTATTTTTTTTTTAAATTATTGGACAAAATTATTTATTGTAGTAAGCATTTTACTAAAAATAAAATACACATTTATGCTAGCGACGTTAAAGTACTCTGTTATTATAGAATTAACCTGTAGTTTGTCCAACTTTAGTTTTCATATAAGAATGACTTCAAATTACATATAATTCAGGTTTTTACATTTTATACTTAATTTCAAAGTTTTAGTTTGTTATTATTAGTTTGTAGACTTCGACTATATAAACGTTAAATTAACGTTTAAATTACATTTTTTGTTTTCTCCTTCACGTTTACCTAATGATAATAATAATAAAAAGCTTCAAAGTAGCTGTACATTTATTACCACGTCTATATAAATTACTTCTTCACTCAATGGTTTTACAACAGCAGTCCATATTTGGGTCTAACAATTCACACCCGATAATCTTAGAGATAAAGCGCCGCTGGTACATTACCGTGAAATTACAAGAACTGGACAACGCTTGATTTAGGCACTTATATCACGTTATGTAGAGTGAACAGAAGTTATGCGACTTAAAATATAGCCCATCTACTGTTTAAAGTTATGTATATATTTAATAACTTATTTTAGTTTTTGTTACCATTCTCCATTTTCTATATTTTTTAAAGACGTTATGGTTTGGGTTGTGGAAACATCTATAGGCGCTATAACTTGTAAAATTCTCAATTTGCATTTAATAAATTACATAGAACTTCACCAAAAATTTTTTTGGAGGATTTTTCGGTACGTTATTAAATCAATATAAGCAGTTACATCTCTTAAAGTTTTAGCGTCTAATAGTAGCGTAGTCTTCTAGAGTGGACCTCTAGCAGTCCTTCATTTACTTTATATCAATAGAAAAAACTTTTCATATTGACCAACTTTTCTTCAGGCTTCTTTCGCTTGAGGTTATCTGGACTTCTAGGGCTCATGTGAATTAATAAGATCTTCAAAATAAATTATAATATATGTTACTACAACACATAGTGCCTGTATATTACGTACATAAATATAATATACACATAAATTGTTGGCGTGGTCTACATAACGTGTAACGCAAAAAGTTTTATCAAAAACCATGCAATATTTTTTGTAGACAGAACAGACAGACAAAGAATATAGATTTCTAGTTTCTGTTACATTAATAAAGATTCCTTATTTAAGCCGTTGGAATACGAGAATAATATGCAAATATTCTCTATATCCATATCTCACTCTTATTCTGTACATTCCTATGAAAAAAAATCTTAAATTGTAAACCAAAATGAGAAAGTTTAACAACACCAATAAGAGAGAACTTAATTACCTTTAATAACAGTTTTCACTTTTCGTACGCGGTCAATACTCAAAGGTACCGGATTTATTACTAGCGATAAAGGTGAAGAAAAATTTTCTCCAAACAATATCGCCGGCCACCCTTTGGACGATGAACAATATTTTTCCCACTGGCTGCTTTCAATTTTAACAAGTAAATATGCACGCTTAGAAGAATTTCTAGAAATCGTTTGGAGATTCAACAAATCACTCAGATCACTTCTATTGCCTTTTAAAACCCTCCTAACGTACACTTTGAATATGTTTCGTATCGACTTTTCCGCGCCTCGTTTTCTACTTTGCACGCTAGATATTTTCCCGGTGAAAACATATTCAGATATATACACGATATGTTTTAAAGAGTTAACACTTTTAAATATAGTACTGTTGTAGCACTCTGTTACATAATTGTCATTGGCTCTAAAAACTGTGTTCCTTTTTTTGAAACTTTCCTTTATATTGAATTCAGGTTTAATTGTATATAATAATGTGAATAAAATCAGTAAAATATGTGTAAAATTTAGCATCATGATTTTTGCTTATATTTAATGTATTTATTGTTGTTTCTTTTATGGAAACCACTCATTATTTTATTATATTTGCAAATCATTAATATAATGGTCTATTATTTGTAACACATGGACTTTTGCCGATATACGAAGGACAATGTGCGCGCGCGCAGGTTGCCGTACGAGTAGTAACTGGAGGTTTTACGGTCGACCACAGCCTGTTTTAGTCGAGTTAAACTATAAACCTTTTTCTTACTATAGCCTGCGTAAACATTTAAAAAAGGATGACTAAAGATACTTAGCCTCTCATTGGATCTCTCATATTGTAATATGAAATCTTAATATCATTGTGTGAATTACACAATAAAATTAAAATTCACATAAAACAAAGTTCCATGTATGACGTAGCGAATTTAAATGTGATTATTCTGCATATATGCATAAAAGCTCACTGTTATCTTTAAGCCATCGTCTAATAAAGCTCAAGTACGTATGATGAAAATATACTTATATTATAAATTATAGTATTGGAAATCTGTGTGCGACAAGCGTAACGTACGTGTTATTTAGCGTAAAATATTATGCATAGAAATAATGGGAAAGTGTTTAGCACATCGGCCTTTTTATGTGCGGCCTATAAAAAGTGTGACGACGCTTAATTATAAAGACACTGTTCTACGTGGCTTTATTATCAATTAATACGAAGCTTTATGATGCTATAAATTTATATTTATTGGCCACGATATTGTAATAAATAAAACCATGAATGTTATATTTTCAGTATGAAATTTTTTTTTATCTTTTAGCTACGTGTGAAATATATGAAATATACCATCGAAATTTGTAGCTCAGTTTTTAAAATTATTTGTGTACGTAAATAGATATTACATTAATAAATATATTACATATATGTTATTCACATTAACTTTCTTGAGTGCCAGTGGACAATATTTTTTATAATAATATACAGTTTGCTAACTTGTTCAGAAGCTATGGTAAGATCTCAGAACGCGAGTGTGAGATAAGGCAACCGTCCTTACACTATCGATTTAGAAGCTTTATCGGTGGCTCAAATCAGAGATTGACAGAGTGGGTATCAGAGATTCTACAACTAGTGCTATTTCTCAGTTTAATGCAAAGTAAACTTACATTTTGTTATAATTTACGACCAACACAATTGCTTATAAATATTTTAATATCAGAAGAGAAAAATCTATATCTATATACAGCAGTTTTAATTTATTAAAATATAGATAAAGTGGCATCGCAGATATAATGTGGAGTACATTCTGACACCTACTAGTGTAAGTATTTCACTGCGTAGGTGAACCAGTAAACCGATACATTAGCTAGGTAATAACCATGACAGTCCTGCAAGGCCGTGCCTGCCAGCCGTCTCCACTAATGAAACGATTGCACACACGATCGACAATTTATATTTACCTACCTTTTAAGCTTTAAATAAAATCTGTATCAATACTTCATGTCAAAATTTATGAACAGTATTAAACAACAAAATATTCTACCTTGATGTTTATTCATAAATTATTTTTACTTTATATTGTACCTATAGTTTTACTATATTTAATTTAACATATTATATTTTTTTTCCTCGTTACTTGTTTACTCAGATAACTAAATATAATTTCTGTCATTAATTTATAGGAATTATAATTGTTTATACAAATTTCTTGAGCTTTTTATATAAATTACATGTAAGTATCAATTATCCTTATCAGTTTGGTCAATTTCTACATTTGCATTAACGTCTCAGGCTTGCCGTGAGACGACAAAGCTGTCCTAATTTCACTCGGCTCCACTGGGGAGGCATTAACAGAAGAAACGCTTTTAGCGCTGCCGCCACGCTGGATGACTAGTCAACTCCCTACGGATTAACTGACATTTACTTCGACAATTCAAGCAATATTTGCATTCAATATTTGCATAACAACTAATCATTTCGACCAAAATATTTTTTTTGTCGAACGAGATCAAAAAACTGACGAGGTAATTTTTTTATGTTAATAGTTAATTAATGCCATAAATTTTCTTTTTGTAGCTTCACACTCTATTCCGCACATAGCAAGATGGGCAGAGTAAACCTAGCAACCTGAGAATCCAGTTATAACAAATCGATAATAATATTATACATAGACAACAAATCAAATTTCAACACAAGACATGAATGAATATATTTTCAAAAATTTAAACCAACTGCAACCAGCTGATAAGTCCCCATTAATTTATGCCAGTTAACAGATAAAGTTCCCGAGTGAACTGATTAACGCAAGTTGAATTTAAATAGAATCTGACTTGCTTACATAATCTGGATACAAAAGTAGAACGAAGAAAAGCCATTAAAACTAGCCCAACTGATACACAAGTGGAAGAAAAACTTCAAGTGTCAGCCTTACTTAACGTTATATACCTACTCTTTATTACGGTGATTATAAATAGAAGGGTAATCGTAAATATGTCACGTCACTTTATAATTCTATATATAGAGTTTATTTAATCGCAGTTACGTAAAATGGCACACACTCGTAGCTTTGATTACATAGTTTCACGGCATAAACTGTGTTGTTACGTATGCGCCCAGCGACTAAGGCATGTGCTATACGGCTGCGTCAGTTCCATACAAATTGCAGAATTATGGCGAGATGGGATCTAGAACGAAATTTGTAAACTGAGGATTGGGTCAGGTCATATTTAGCTGGGTTTGGAATGCAATTCAAGCATAGTTCCGCCAGACAACGGTCGATAATTGCATTTTGTGGTCGCGAGCGCTCCACTTGGAGAGAACACGCGAGATTGAATGGAACGTAAACAAACTTCAGTTTTCTTCCAGAAATTGCAAATGGATAAACAACCGGCAAGTTGATGTGAAATGCTTTCATACCTCCTTGAGCAGTTCAAATATCGGCGCGCCGTGTCTCGTTTCGATTCGTGTTGATTATCCGCAACGTTTGCATCCGTTTATGTAATTGTACGTGTCTCCAAAATTATTTGGTTTACTTGTCTACTGCTGTCTCCTCGCTTATTTATTGAATGATAGTTATATATATATATATATATATATATATATATATATTATATTATATTATAGATAATACAAAAATACATTATTTCCGTAAGCCCATAGTTTTATAAACTTTTATTTTATCGTCGCTGCTTTGTCATGTTGTTTTGAAATATCGAGCCATATTTAAAACAGAATATTGTGTTTTCATTATAAAAAACGCTGACAATTCAAGTGTACCGCGGCGATATCACTTCGATTTGTATCATAAACAAATGTTATTTAATTTATACGTATTGTTGTTTAATTTATTGTTACAGTAAATCTATATAATAACGACAGTGACGATGCTTGCCGCAATACTATAACACTACAGTTACTTTAAAGTAACTTGATTCTCGTCATTCATCTGACGACACCTACTCCATTTTGCAATTTCGCACCGTAATAAAGCACAACTTTAAAATTGCGAACAAGACGATTCCTTAATTAAGCAGTTAAATCCTTCACTTTATGGAGACGAGTGGATATTGTAAGACATTATTCTTGCACTTGTACGAGAATGCTCAGTTACATTTTATTGTATTGTAGATCGCAGATATGTATTAACCTGTTCAAAAGGAATATTACCTTTTTTCTCGAATTTATTTTTAAGACATTCTTTCGATTTAATTTTTTTTAGAAATTAAATCGCACACGGTAGGTTAGGCAGAGGTAACCTAGTGTTAAGACACTCTGGAGGCATTGCATGTTGAGTGGCGGAACTCAACGCGCTTTGCGTAGAAATATAAATTTAAATAAATATTTCATCTCCTCGAGTGGGGATCGAATTCACAACCAATCGATTTTACAGTCACACTTTGTGCCCCTGCGCCACGACTGGCATCATATATATATTTTAATATAAAATCATGTGTGAAAATATAGGGTAATCATAATATTCATGTTAGTCAGCTGTAATTGCATCTTACAGTCTGTATTACATAGATTAATTACAAATTATTAACTGTTCCTTTCTTAATAAACTTTCATTTAGTTACAAACTTAAGGTAAATAGATGTAACGTTATTTTTTACATTTTTCTAATAATAAAACGTTTTCAATTTAAATCCACTTGCAATAACTATATAATTTTTATGCGCAGTATTTTGACACAGATGTGACGGGTGAGCTCGAGTCGTAGTTACCAGTTGAATAGGAATTTATAGCAAAAATGAGATACCCACGCCCGGCCGCGAGATTAAACACCGCCGCTCGACGCCTGCCACTGTCATTCGTAAAATATTGTGTCGTGTTGAAGCACCAGCAATATAAACTACTATCGCTGCCGATAAAAACGTATAGAACGTATTAATAATCTATAAATTGTGTTAACATTAATTATTATTATTATATTGGAATGTTAAAATAAATCTTTTGCCTATAAAATCAAGTGAATCAATATTTATATTTTAGATTCTCCTTATCTGTGGCATACTTTTAGTACTAGATAAAATATATTTATTGTTTAGGGTTAATAAGGAAATTAGATAGAAAATCTATGATAATGAATCAACCTCGTACTAACTTGTGTGTTATGTATATACACGAGACATGTGAATTGTTCATATGTAATATATGAAATTAAGTGAACAATCTTATAGTTTTATTTCAAAAATAACTTAACAATATTTTATTTGAGCTCGGTACAGTATAAAACAAAGAACAAAATATAGGAAAATAAAATAAGAGGACTAATTCCGCACAGAGTTATCGATAGTTTCACGTCAGCCCGATTCGCAGCTATATTACGACGACACACCAGAGAAATGCACGACAAATTGCGTTCGCGACTGCAGTACCGTTCGAATACAATGCCTAGTCACTACAATAGTTATTTTGTGCCTAACTTCACTATATAAAAGACCTGCATATTGCAGTTGCAGAAAAGTCAATGGACCTGTACTATTTGAGTGATTGAAGCATTGACCTCCTGAAATATAGGTATACAAAAATGTCGTTATCAAAGAAATGCAACAATTAAGTAATTTCTACTACATAAGGACAAAAATGGTTAATAGATTTTTTACTTCGTCGTACGTGTCTTTTGTTAGTTTCACTGTAGTAGTACTGTAGTATTTAAATTCTCCGCCAATATTATTAATGTAATTATATCATATTATACCATTGCCCATTCATTTACATTTAAAAATATATACAATAGACACTTATATAGGATTATGAATATCAATGTACTTTTAGAAATATATACCTACCTATATTCAAAAAGAATATTAACATTTCTTAAAAGTATGTAAAAATTCTAACCAAATCTGTAGCAAAATAAAGGAGCAGATAGGCGAATATGTACAAAATACTAGAAACGAATCTCTACCAAAGTATTCATTCAAACTATTATGAGGAAAGAAGTAATTCTGAAAGTGGTCAAATAAATAACAGTCAGTCGGACCTCCTTTTCTCCGAGTGGTCATTTAGGTCAGCGCCGTTGGAAAATTTCGATGAAAACTAACCCGGCCCGTAAAATAATAAAGTGTATCCATAAATTTCTTTCGCGCCAATCCGCAGAAGTGTCGCACGGCATGCGAAGAGAAATGGTCCACAAATTGCGTACGCCCGACTACGCCGCCCGCGATGGCACTACGCTGCGGCTGTGCGCTGTACCTAAATAAAATGCTCTTCATTTTACCAAGAAACATAAAAATGTACGTATCTTACTCTTTTTATTTAAATGTGGGGCTTGTGGAAACGTTACAAGTTAAAATAACTATATACTATCTTGATGTGGAATAAGTAGCGCAAATCGGATTTGTTTGACATTAGTTTTTTCTGTCTTCCTTGCTGTACCGGAAAAGCCTGATAACTTGACAACATGTGTCAACAAGGAAATGTTACTTACATCATTTAAATGAATTTTAATATTAATAAAACTTCATAACAAACAATGAGGTAGCCGTTAAATGTCAAATGTAACGTTTAAACGAAAAATTAATTGGGTATCACGCTCTGTTATAATTATTTTCATGCTCCCGCTGTAGGTTGTTATCACACGTCGTACAAAATGTAGATCATATAGGGACTTAATAGCTTTATTAATTATATAGTAATGTGTTAAAATACTAATAAGATATTTTGATGAATAATCGAATAAGTATCATAATAATATAGGATTAATTTTTTTGTTTAATTTGTTGTAACATATGTAATCAAATACCTACTATATAGAAATATAATAAAACTGTATACATTTTTTAAATAACATTTAAGAAACACACGAGCCATATGTCTGTTTTTACTTTAAGCTCAAATAATATGTGACGGGATAGTCGCTCGCAAAATAAAAGCAGTCTCACTGAACGTTACGAGCGGAATCAAGGACGCTTTTAAAAATACACTCCTTGTTCAAACGTCACGACAATTTCCCAAGCACTCAGCGCCGGCATTCTCTTGGAATAAGCGATTTGTTGGAGACAAATAAGCATTTTTCATCTCGTTATTATCCCACACTTATCCTTCGTCCATCCATTTTATTACAATTTACATGAGTAATGTGAGTGTATTTTCTTTATTTATATATATTTTTTCACTCTGTATCCCGCACACAGCTGGGTGGGCAAAATGTTCCCCATCTGCCACCAAATTCTAGAGGCATTGCATATTGAATGGAGGAACTCTACGCCTAGAGTAAAGAAATGAAAATATGAAATATTATAATTCATATCCTAGAGTGGGATAGAATCCACAACCTGTCGCGCTTATAGTCACACTTTGTGCCACTGCGCCACGACAAGCCTTTATATAGAACGATATTTATCTAAAGCTAATTAAATAATATGCAAAAACTGGGGCACTTCTAACTAGCAATATAAATGTTACATTGAAAAGACGTGCGCGGTGACCGTAGCTGAGTAAAATGTCAAAGTGAGGTGAAGGCGTAAAGCGGACGCGGAATTGTGTTGACGCAGTGACTGCGTGGCAAGCCAAGCATCGCTTCGGGCCTGTGTCACTGCTCGGGTGGTCAGGGTGGTCTCCGGCCCACTCAAGAACAATTCCAGTGAAGTCGTCATCCGCTGGAATCATTACTCTGTAAAAGCCCACGGCGTGCCCACTGAGGTAATTGAAAGCTTATGTTTAGGTTTTGTTACTCTTATGCCTTTGTAGCCTCTTTCTAAGTTATTCTTGTACAGTTTGTGGTATATAACTTATCCTTAGACTAATATTTTAAGTATAATTTATTTTAGGTTAGCACTTCTAATACGGACAATATCTTTGATATATAGATATAAAATAGCTACGAGTTTTGAACAAATGGTAATAGAAACTACGACAAAACCCTTGAACTAGATAAAAAACACTTGCTAGGTAATATATTCATAAATATGATACATTTATAATATTCTTATTTTGTACGCATTATGTATAAAATAATAACTTATACGAAATATATACGGAAATAAAGTAAATCGATAAATAAATACTCTTTATGATAATGTCGCATTTAGATGATGTCGCATAATATTTAGTTTATATTTAATAATAAATAACAATTTATACAAAATAGAAGTCGCTACCGTACTCTATGAAATATATACGGTGGTTGCAGTCTAATGTATAGATAGCTATACGTTACCTTTATAACTCATTCCTGTCTTGATCCGAACTGCTATTGCTGTGCTCAGTTATAGTCTAATTAATTGTTCCTCGGGAAGACATCGTCAGTTTAATTATAAGCTGCTACCGTACCAACTACACTGGTTACTAGTGTCCAGGGGCAAAATATTGTTAATAATAGTAAAGTTAAAAGGCTCAATTAACAAAGCTTAAATAGTCCTTCGGGGGCCATTGCGCCAATATGAGTTCAAATATTAAACACTTCATATTATATTAGTTAAAATTTAATTTAACTTTGAATTATATGAAGATAAACATCAAAATGTTAACTAAATATATGTATATGAATAACATAATATGTTTGTGGATTTAGTACAAATAAAACAAAGAATTCGGCAGAAAGTGGGGAACGGAGTGTCTTAACACTAAGGTTCCCTATGCTTACCGTGCTGTGTGCCGGATATAGCGTAAAGCTGATTTATTTATTGTTTAAAACCAAGAATCGGAATGGTATCAGGTTCTTCTTTTTCTCGTACCGTTTCTTGAATACTTTTTATATGAATATATCTATAAAAATATATAAGACAGGTCTTAAGAGACAGGCGGACAAACAATTTCTGGGTTAAGTAATAGAAGCCTGTTAGTAAGTACGTTTCAACGTGATCAAATTTAGAATTTAATCATATTAAATTTCGTAGCTTCATTAATTAACGAATATTACAACTACGAATCAAAAGCTACACTATATACTTATACGTTACTCAATTAGTGAAAATACAAGAGCCTGTCAAAGAACATTCGTTAAGTCCCGCTCATAACAGGCAACCCAATCGTTATTAATTACTATGCAAAAATATATCGGCCCTGAAAGCTTATTTAAATATTCACAACGATATTTCAAGGTACAAAACTATCGAGTATATGTCGAGTGAAAACGGCTAAGCCTTCTACGTATCATTGATAGCCAAATTTGTTTGATATATAATAATATTATTGCATGTATTTGAATAAATTGTTTTATAATATAAATAAAGGCCAATGAATCCTGGAGCAGGGATACAAGGAACTGTAAACGCAACGTGTTTTGGATTCAATCCTCACTCAAGGAAATGAAATATTTATTTAAATTTCTGTTTTGATTACTGCTGTACTTGCTGTATTGGCGAGGCAAAGCGCATCGTTGACTTCCACTACACCACGTAATACCTCCAGAATTGGGTGTAAAATGGGGAATGGAGTGTCTTAACACTAGGATCCCTCAGGCTGTGTGTGTACCCGACTGTGTGCGGAATATGGCGTGAAGCTGATAAAATAAATAATCATATCCATCTCAAGATAGTTCATAAAACACAAACAAACACATTTCAATAAAAAAATAATTAATTAACCGCTTGAATAGCATAATGAAGCTTTTTATTTACTTAAATTTGAATAGCTATTAAGTTTGAAATTAAAGAAATAATTTTAAAACTGGCTCGAAAGCTGTTTGTCGCGATCGCCGGCGCGCCGTCGACGCAGCCTCGTTACAGTGAGCCCCGCGGCGACGAGGAGAGCACCAATCTTATCACCACATCTCTTTGCTAGAAAACAAGCTGTTTTGAATCTTATGTCGTTAAACCTCCGCGTGATATATTTAAGATGGCGTTGCACTTAAAAGCTTGTAAGCTCAACATCCCTCCCTCATTACGTCTGTCGGCGTTACTGCCATCTCGCAACATCAGTAAATGCCGCTCAGAACAACATTTAAACTCGAATCCCACAAATATTTGATTTCAATGTAGTATATGTGAATGTTGTTGTTTATATATTTATTTATTATTATATATTATATTATTTTGAAGTCTACATATGTATATTAACATTTCAGAATGCAGATGCCAAAAATATATTCAACTTGACTACATAATTGGTGGAAGCTTCAAATCCTACAAGATTATTACATTGTATTTAAATTATATTTAAATAAAGTTTTTTTTTAACTCATTTGGCTAGTGCAATGTGACACTAAGTTATAATAATCGACGCACTATTGACAATATAGCTGGAACGTGCCCGATTTAAGTAATTAAAAATTACCTTGACACACAAAAATTCACATTTATCATCAGTGTCTCCTGCTATACAATTTAAAAAGTATAAAGCCATTTTTTCCAGTGCTAAAACAGCATTGCATATAATTACAAAATTTCCGTGGTGACGGCCCTTGAGTTATAACTACGGAACTATGCAGTTGAGAAAACCACTTTCAATTTGGGGGGACTGCATAAAAACACTGGATTTTTTAAACTCCATAACTAGGTCAAAAAATAATCATTATTATGTAAACCAAATGCTCATTTATAGAGTACCTTTATTATATAGAAGAGCTTTAATTCTACAGAGACTAAACCTGTTCACATGTCAGCGTGTCATTTCATAAAGTGTTATTCGACCGTGAACGTGCGAAGTGCTTTTGTTGTTTTAATTTTTAAATTATTACGTTATTCTCAACTCGGGAAATTTATTTCGTTGTTTATTAAATGAGAATATTACATTTTGACTTTCACATATTGTATTCATGAAATATAAAATTTATATGTTTCTCGCAAGCGTTCTCATTATGTATGCAAAATAGCAGCCTCCATTAATCATTGTTAACTACTGTACGATAAAATCCTCATTGTAAAGTACACTATCACGTCCGGTCCTGAGCCGGCCGACCTAAAGCGCGAGATATCTACCAAAACAAAAGTGAGACCGCGACCTGCCCTAACGATAATAAAAAGAGAATAAATAGAACACGGCCACAAGGCACGTAATCCAAACAGATAGATCTTACTGTCAACTGTGTCACAGGGAGTGCCCTACAGGACCAAGCACGATATGTCTCGAGCAAACAAAACCCAGTGACACGTATGATTCATCAGTTTTAATAATAATATCGTCTTTTATTTCGTACATTAACCCCTCGAGGCGAACTCATGTGGGTGAGAAATAGAAGTCGGGTATATCCTGAATAATAATGTGACCATCATTCTGTAATATGAATTAATATATTGCTTATAAATATCACAGTAATGATTTAAATGATGTTATCAGACTTAAATTCGACTGTTTCTTTATTGGGTTCCATATAACTAGGTACTTATTAAGTAACTATAGCAGTTTGCAGCAATTTTCTATATTTATCATATAATTTTTCTTTTCTAAGCGTGAAATATCATTTAATTTAATAAATATAATACAAGCCTATATATTTTTTTTGTAATATATATTTTTAAAGGTTAAGTAAAAGATTGCAGCTGCACAATATCATAAATCCGGATTAAAATGTACTTAATTCAAACCAGTATTCGTACATGTCTTACCTTTCTTAATTGAGATACATTTAAGCCGTATTATTCTTTAATATTTATATCAGATTCTTTGAAATAAGCCTATGTAGCGTGACCGCGCAATTTCGAACCATCCGCCTGTAGGTGTTTCTTGTAAAAGAACTAGTGGGCGTTTACTGCGCTGATATAGTGCATAACGGTTTAAGCGGCAGAGAAAGGTTTACAAAATCTATGGATATTTTGAACTACTTTCAAAAAATATTTGTCATAAATATTTGATAAAATTCGGGCTATGGGTAAGAATTCTTTCTGACCACCCATGTATATTTTTTTTATAGCGTCACGCTGTATGACGCACATAGCGAGTGACCAGTGGAATGATAACCTAAGGTTTCTGTGTTTTCCACTCTCCGTGAATGTAATATAAAATAAAATTTGTGAATATAAAATTTTATTTTCAGCTAAGTAAAAATTTGCGTGTCTTTTCAAAATTGTATTAATATCGTGTGTAGATAGCAATAAAGGGGCATGCTCAGTTATTGTACGAGAATAGAAGAAAACTAGTGTATGGTGCTTTTCAATAAAACCGTTGGCGTGAATCTAGGCTATTGGTTTTTTGCGGCAACTTTCAGTAATTTGTGTCTGCTGTAGAGATCTGAAAATTTTCCTATGAAAAGGAAAATGCAAAAGAAATTTAAAAATACTTAATATAAAATACTATTTTGTTAGTAAGTAGCCTTTGTCTACATGAACTGCAAAATTAGATCTAGCGAAATTAAAATGTATTTATATTTTCTAGGTAACACTTTGCTCAAATGTGCTTGACGGTTTTTGTCATCTTTAATAATATAATATTAATTATATATATAATAATAATTGAGGTTACTCGTCAATTATGATAACAAGATACTCCCCCGAATGAGAATCAAACCCATAACCGTTTAAAAATTAGACTTCATGCCAAAGAACTGTTTTCAAGGGTAGTAAACCGTTATTCAATTGTATCCCCTAGTAAACGTAACATAATATAACATAGTTGCCGCATCACGCTACGCCCGCGTCATGCCACACAAGCCTACACACACAAGTCTTGGAGCCAGAAAACCACTGCGGTTGAATGTTGAATGCTTACGAAAGGCATGACTACACATATTCTACTCAATTTACGTTCAATTTTAATACATTATCATAACCATTTACATAGCAAGTCGACTGGTACGATAAACGCAGCTTTCTTAATATCGGACCTAATTATTATTATTCTTTGTGTTTAAATTTAGAGGGATTTTTATTTAAATTAAGTCACGTAGCGTTGGCGTGAGAACAATGACGGCATCATTGTATTGAGTTGTTAAACTTATTTAATAAGCACTTTCGGTAATATATTTTTTTGCTTTTATATGATTAAGGCATTATCATAATCGACCGAGCACACAATGGCTATAAAAAAAAGAGAAAACGTCAAGAAAGGAACTTGGAACTATAATAACTGTAGCTATAACTTTAATTTTATTTACAGATAAGTCTGTTTCATTCCAGATGGAGAGTTCTTGCACAACCACATAAATTCCCTTGTGGCAGAAGACGTCACATAAACTTGATTTATCTTTTGTGACGCTAACTCCGTAACAAATCTTGTGTTAGTGTTACATTTTGCTAGAAAAACGTTCTCAAAGTAATTTTTTTAAAGTTTTTTTTCTACTTAGAGGAGGCGCTTTTTAAACTGCGTAAACATAAACATCAAACGTGTACGCGCTACCGTGTAGATCGTCTCCTCTTGAAAGCTGTGCAAAGGTGGTATGTTGCTATATTTTCAAAGTGAAATTTGTACCTGAGTGCTTATACAAGCGGTGAATAAATTACTAAGAAATGTAAAAATTTACTTAAAAAATAAGGTTAATTATTCTTTATTATAGTAGATGTTTACATTATAGATTGTACGAAAAGGATTAAATTATTATATCTAAAAAATGAAAGACTAAAATAATTTAAAAGAAAAATGTGTTCATTGATAAATACATAATTTACTTATATAAATAATAATATATTCAACTGAAGAAAGTCACGAAGTTTCTCCTCGTAACTCACGTTGGACGTAAACGTTTTTTATTAAGCAAAAGTCTCGAAAAGTTTTACAATGCAAGCGTGGCCAAAGGTCTTTTGTTGTGTATATTTTTTGATATTCTACTAGAAATATAAGGCCATGACTGGAATGGCGCAAGTGCACAAACGTGTGATTGTGAACGTGACAGATTGTGGGTTCGATTCCCACTCGAGTAAATGAAATATTTAATATTTTCGCTTCGCTCTGGTGTTAAGGGAAAGAGCACCGTTATTTTTTGCCACTCAACATGCAATGCCTCCAGAATTCAGCAGAAAATGGGGAGTGTCTTAGCTTAGTGTCCCTTTGCCTACCCTACTATACGTGGAATACAGCGTGAAGCTGAAAAAATTAATAAATGAATGAGCTTTAATGTAAAAAATATTTATATTTATATACATATATGTTCTCGTGATATGGAATTAGTATATAATAAATAAGCACTGCAGATTTCAAATAACTACACACGTCCCATATATTTCAAAAATCAATAACAAACAATCCCCTTATCTCAGACTGAATTGAATACGACTTGCATTTCGCATTCGTACCGCGCCTTAGGACGGGGATACTATACAGTACTACAATCTGCTATTTATGTTAATAGTAAACATCTTGGTAGCTGCAGTGCCGGTAGAGCAAAGAGAAAGAACTACATACAGTATTACGAGCGAAGCACTTCCTTTAACGTTTTTAATATTTCTAAATCTTTTATATCGGTCCTTTCCTATAAGCAGATTAGACAGTGCTGTACCAATAAACTATTGCTTTATTTATACAAAGTGTATTGAACTTATGTGTCTCGTCTGTCTGTTAACATTTAATTCGTTTTATATGTGAAGTATGAAAGATTTTAGAATTATTAAATTTAAATTTAAAATTTTGAAAGCTTTTTGAACACAGTTAATATTTACGAAGATTGAAATATTCATTAAATTAATCGAATTTTGCTGGTTCTTAGATTAATTTAATTTTGCCTCGTATCTATTTAGTGATTAAATATTTCCATTAACGTAATAGCTGGCTAATTGTATTTTTTAATAAATAAATGTTATAATTACAAGACCAATTCATAAAAATGAAAGGCAGTACAAAATATAGACAATAACAAAATGGTTACCCTTTGTAGTGTGGCAACAAACTAACTGCTACTATTAATTTTCTTTTGAAATGCTGTAATATAAATTATATCTAAGCTTTATTAATACGTGTTACGCTTATCCAGCCGCAATGCCTGAAATAATGTGCACTAACGTAATATTTCTTTAAGACTCCAAGCGACTCTACCACGCAATAATTACTAAACGCATATATCGTTTTATACTTAACTTCACGTTGTATCCCATTCGTAACGGAGTAATCAGAGGGAACCTAGTGTTAAGACACTCCGTTGCACATTTTAAATATATATAAATATTGAAATTGGGTCAAAGATGTTTCTAAAATGTTATTCGAAAATATGTTTTTGAGTAACGTTTCGAGAAGGTATAAAGCTGAACAAATAGCATTATTTTTCTTCCGTTGACGGGTAAGGCTACGTGGACTTGAGTGAGTACGTTTTTACTTTGGATAATATGAAATCTTGACACTCTGCTAAGTGGTTAGCGTTAAGCTGTTACTGAATGGAAAAATAAATAATTACACATGATGTCTACTTGTGTATATTTGCACGTACGTAATTTACTTATTTTACTAAATTTGTTATTTATTTTATTATTTGTTATACGGTGTAACCTTTACATGTTAATATAGTATATAATATACTTGGTAATAAAAAATATTTAGTTAGTTTACGGCTTCGATTTCCACTTGGGGGAATAATTCATTATTTATTATTATTTTCATTTCGGCCCCCTGATAAGAAGGGAAAGTTAGCGCGACGTTTAGCTCCGCCACTCAACATGTATTGCCTATTTCCTATAGTGGGGAACGGAGTGTCTTATCACTAGGTTCCCTGTTATCGACGGAATATAGTGTGAAGCTGAAAAAAATATATTAAAAATACATTATATTCTTAAGCCGGAAACATGATCCCTTGAACTGAAAATATAATCCAATAAACTTTGTTTGAATATTAGAGTTAGTGATAAATCAAAGTACAAAGCACAAAATTCATTACATATATTAAAAAAAATCTCTAAGTTTGATTGATTTGAATCCGTTACCATGACGGTCAGCCACATGCCAACTGCGCCACAATAGTGTTACCAAAGGTAACAACAAAATAAAAGAAACAGCACTTAGCGGCTGTGATTTATTTATGGCATTTAAAATATTAATTTAAGCAGGCTTGTTCTGGGCCTACATGCTGTCAACTTGTCAACTGCTATAGAAGGAGGTTCTCACGGTATACGCGCAGTACTTCTTCGTTTCTTTATTGTTTTCTTACACTTAAGAGTCCTAGCTTAGTTTTACACTTACTTGCTATAAAATGTGAAAGTTAATAGTTAACATATTTACAAATATTTAATTTGTACTTGTTTGTCATATTTTTTCTATTTTTTCATTTAATAGTTCAACGTTCGTATAATTTTACCGCGGTGAGTTGCGAGTAACTTAACATTCTACTCTTGAATATATTATTTTAGGGTATGCAGATTCTATTCCCCTATCGTTGTATATTAAAGCAATCAAACTTCTAACTAGAAATTTAGATTGAATTGTATCTAAATAAATTAAATTTTAATTTAATTTATTTAGATACAATTTCTTCATAACTCTTGGATATTTTAACACTTTCTCTAGTATATATTTACATAACAAGTAAGCGATTAATTTTAAAGACAATATATGTCTCCGATCAACTAAATACTATCAGCATAGCACATATACGCATATATTTTTCCTTTTCTTTTCTGTTTTCGCCAATATTTAAATTGGAATTTACTACGATTTTAAAAAATTACGGATAAAAGCTATTTGAAGATATACTGTGTAGAATGCTAACTGTCATTATGAATATAAAGTTTAAAATTCACTATCTCATTTGAAAAACATCTCTCAAACTAAGCCATAATAAATGATATATAAACACAGTTAGGACGACGCAGTCCAAATTGTAATTACAATCTGATCATTAGTCTAATGACGGCACCGTAAATAGCAATACCGTGCCACCAAACCACTAACTTAATTAAAGCACAGCATTCTACCTTAAACAAATTTGTAAGTGCAAATTTCAGCTCTCCTCGTCTCCTCTAATACCAGGATTTGCTTGTAATACTACGTCCAGTTATTAAATTTGTGTTTGTGTACAATAATGTCCAAGGAGCTTTTGTGTAAATCAATAGGTTAATAACGATGATTATTAATGAAAATATTCTTTAGTTTTTGTCGTTTTTAATTTTTGCTTATGATAAAAGTATGTTGTTATTAATAATAACACAATTTTTTAAGTCTTTTTGTCAGAAAAGGTTGAAAATATCATTGAAATTTTAGTCTGGATCAATCCAATACATATATTTGTCATAATCAAAACAAACGACCGTCTCGCAGGACGGGCACGAGCACAATTTTAATTATTAGCGTTTCATACTGTATCTGAATAACGTACTTATGTCAAACTTAACTTTTGTTATATATTAATTAATGAGTTAAATAAAAAATATAATTCGTAAAATTAAAAAAATATACGTAAACTCTAGTTTAAACTTACATTATTCATGTATATATACATTTTATTGTTTTACATACTAAGCAGATCTTATATTGTTTTTATAATAATTTCTCGTATAATATTGAAATATTTTTATTTTCGAGATTCGACAGTACATCACGTTTCTAAATAAGCGAAAAATTATAAAAGATTTCTCAATTTCTCGCATACATATTTTTAACATTCAATACTACACTTTGCATCTTCCCAAGTCACTGTATGATACACCTCATCTTAGAAGATATATATTACTGTTCACTCCATTTACACTTGCGTAAGTGCGCTGTACGTAATTACCCGCCTATTTCCATAGGCACTTCAGTACTAAGATAAATGGGGGCAATATTTTCTACTTGTTATACGACCTCAACGTACAATGTTGGGGCACGGTTTATGATGAGTGTTAAGATTTTGTTAATAGAATTACTTAATTTATTAGAACGTTGTTTCTCTTTGAAATTTGTATACGGCTCTTGTATTAGGTTAATAAATAATTCAACTTCACGCTGTGTGTCGTATACAACACGGTTGCCCACTTTCTGCTGAATTATGCAGACATTGCATGATGAGTGTCTGAACTTAACGCCTTGTTTTACCTAGATATCAAAGCGGAGAAATGAATATAAATTTAAATAAATATTTCATTTCCCCGAGTGGGGATCGAACTCAGAACCTGTGGCATTTACAGTCACACTTTGTACCCTTGTAGCCTGTATATTACACGCGCTGTATATACACGCCGCTTACAAAGTTGATAGGGCACGCGGTCCGATAATGCGCTTAACTCGACAGAGGGAGATGTTGCGCATAAATCATTACTAAGTGAGATCGGGGTCCGATGTGTGAACTCGTAAATCACCCGACTAAATGAGAGCCAGTGACCCACTGCTGGTCTGTCTGCTGGTCTGCTGGTGGCCAGTTTTACATTTATTGAATCAATTTAACGTTTATAATGTAGTCGATTGTTTCATTAAACAATGGTCGTTGAAAGACTTTTTCATAATACGGAAGCTCATGTTATTACAAATTGAAATTACTTTTTTGTATAGACTATTATATAATACAAGGGCTAAGGGAGCTAATTCTCTATAAGTGTATTAAGGTTTTACTCATACAAGTACTGTTCATGTGTAGGTATGATGACTTTGCATTATAACTGTATATTTTTGTCGTAAAAAATGGGTGTCAATCATTGAATTGATCGAATAAACAGTTTCTGACATTTTTACTATCTTATTAGAATAGTAAAGCTAAAAATATATAAGTAGCACTTTAGAAATAACTATCATCATATACAATATTTATAACAAGAATTTTTTTTATATAATCCTTATTAAGAAATATGACAAATTCCCAAATATCGAACCCACAACCTGTCGCGTTTACAGTCTTTGAGTTTTTGAAGAAGGATCACTAACAGAAGCTCTAACCACAAATCAGTACAGCCAATATCTGTCAAACTCAGACAAAACAGTCGTCTATCCTCACAAAGTTGCCTTCAATTTACCCATCAGAACGCTTAAGCCGACAATGAATCGGACTCCGCACAAAGGTGACAGAGCTGTGACCCGCGCTAACGAGCCGCGACTGAGCACAATTTATTTGCATACAGATATCTACCAGATAAGTTTATCTAACATTTTCATTAATAGGTAAGATAGTAGCCGTTAACGTCTCAAAACTCGTTATTGTAAGAGTTATTAGACTTCTAACAACTTTATACATCAAGCTTTTTGATAAGAAACACGCGTCGTGTTTTTTTTTTTTGTTTCTTTGGTTTTTTTAAATTTATTTTATTATTTTTTGTACACGAAGTGATGCTTGTTGGATGCCAAAACTTGAAACTATCTATGCCTTATCGTGTTTTCGTGTTTAGATCTACGTTACAGCATTCACTCGTAAATTTCATGTATTGTAAAATACATTAAGTTAATAACGTTTAGGCGTCGAGTTCCGCCACTCAATACGCAATGCATTGAGAATTCGGCGAAATTTGGGCATGGAGATCTGGTAAGTATATGTAATAAAAAATGCTTGCTCAAAAAATATCTTATTATTGAAAGAACAAAAATTAACACCTATATATATATATATATATATATATATATATAAGTATAACACGTCCATAATTAATTAACTTCACTTACGTGATTGTAAAAGTTTTTACCTACTGACCTGTTATTCCTATCTAGATCATATTTTCACGGTATAGTTCGTTGAACGTATCGTATGAATAATTAAATGAAAACAATCACTAAAGTGGAATATAGTGTAGGAAATGTACATTAGTTATTTCTGTTATCGTTATTTCATGAATTTATTCAATTTGGAGGGAAAATAATATTTCATGAACGATAGATACTACTGCTATAGAACTGAAAATTATAATTTTAAATTTTGAATAAAGAAAGAAACAATTTATGACTAAAAGGAGAAGAAATAGAAAAAAAAATAAGATAACAATTTACATGCATACCTATATGTATAATCAAACTAGTGTAGCATTCCTAGGCTGTTGAGTCACAGTACATGACGACGTAAACAAAGGTTAATTTTTGTGGTAACCCCGATAAATTGAATCACAACAAGCAATCTCGTCCCAGCGCACTATTTGAACGAACATGCACTCAGACCGGGACAAGAAGCCCACAAGAGGCCCTCGTCTTCAATGCCTTCACCCGAAAACCAGCCACTTGAATTTATTCAAATTTTATTTCGTCTTACACTTTGAAAAGTTGTCGATAATAATGAATACAAATTTCAAGATGTTTAACAAATTTATTTGACCATTTTAAATAGTGTTTATTTTTTTATAATATGTTTCTGATTTTAATTTATACAATTTTTACAATATATATATATACAAGACTACAACTAGCCATACTAGCATTTAATTTCACAAAATGCAATGATTTAAAAAAAAAAAAGAAAACAAACTCAATATTTATTACCCTTCAATGAAAATAAGATTAAAACTTCCGCGTGATAAAAAAAAAGTGAAAAGGGCGACAACCGAGGTAGTGGACGAGTGGCAACCACTAGACACACGTTGGTCTGTATATGGGGCTAATCAGCGAGCTGGTCCAATTCAATCAGGAGCGGGAGCGACACGCCAAGCAATTTCGTCCGTGCAAGCGGTCTGGACGAGTGTGCATTCAGTCCGACGCTTGACGAGGAGCCACGAGAGCCTTTCAGAGAGAGCTCACCTTTAGTGCTTTTTAGCCACAACACCAAAAAGCTCTGTACTCGAATATTGTTATTTACGAATTTATATTTGAAAGCCTTGTACTAGATTATCTGAAATTCTTGTTATAATTTATTAAACAATACGTCGCTTTCGACTACTTTAAGTGAAATAAAATCGATTTAAATTCGTTTATACTTGGTAAAATTCACGTTATGAAGCTATAACTATTATAAAAATAAATAACTTAATTTATACTAAAACAGATGTGTCATTTGTATAATCTCGATAATGTATTTAAATTAATTCACCAAGAATTCAACACGTTGACCCATTACGACTTTATACTTTATATATTTACAATACATAATGGAAATTAAAATTGAAATACTAACATCTACTTATACAAAAACCAGGTAAACTTATGAAAACAAAGCCAATTGCAAAGAACAACACAAATCTGTGTAACTCGTTTTGTTTTTGTTCAGCCTTTGTTTAACCTTAGGGCTGCCACCGAAATAATATAATATTGCGGATTCAAGCGGCCACCGCTTACCCGAGCTGAACGAAACAGACACACCACTTAACCTTCGTCGCTTATTTAAAGGAAAGGTGAACTGTTGAACTCGATTCGCAGACCCATTGGGCGTAAAAGTGGCACTTCAAAGTGGCACGAAAGAAACCACAAGTGAGTTTTGACCATTTAAACAATATATAAGTATTTTTATAGTATTACTGCCTACCAGTTCGCGGCTTCGCCGGCTTTAACTATACAATTATTTATTATTTATTTTCTTACCTGCATTACTATAGTGATCTAATAATATTGGCATATTGAAGACAATGTCCCTACGGCGACTTGACGACTAACGTTTTAGCCAAATTATAAAATTGTTTTGGGTTCTATTAAATTAATGAAAACATTTTCTCATATATCTTCGTCATCATTTAGCGGTGAGTATCAGTAAGCATTTCTTTAGACGTCAATCGCATTGTAGTATAGGCAGAGAATACACCCACTTTCTGTCTATTTAGGGACACTATGTGCTGGGTGGCGGTATATTAATGGACTGCAGCTTTGCAAACTAGAGCAAAATTTTGTATTTTTTTAAATATTGAATACCTAGACCTGAAATTGAACCCACGACCATCGCATATAATATCAAAGAATCCATTGAAATCGAATCGAATTTTGTGTTATTATATTTATTAAACTCTGAACATTTATAACAATAACGAACGCTATCTAAATTGTCGTCGAGCTGTCTGACTGCCGCAACGCAAATTGAGCCAATTGATTTGTAAAAAATGTCCAGTCGTCAGTTTTATTGCAATGCCAATGCGAAACTTACTCGTGCTAAATATAGATCAATATATAAAGGTAATCTTTACGAGATATTTGTTCAAGTATTTTCAAAGAATACAATTCTGCCCAATAATTATATGATTACTTAAATTACTTAGCAGCATGCAGAAGTTGTTTTTAATTTATTACGGAATAAATATAAATATAAAGAAAGATAGTATAGCAGGAAATCATCTTTTTCTCCACTTCACTTAGAGAATTGATATTCCAATAGGATGGTGTCAATTAATTAATTATTAATTCCAAGCGTTTTAAGGCCGTCGTGGCAGAGGAGTACAAGCCTGCAACTGTAAGCGCGACGGTTGTTAGTTCAAATCCCACTTAGGAAAATTGTAACGAGGCAATGCGCGGGGTTCCAAGGGGAAGCTTTAAAAAAAATTTCATGAAAAATATTAGAGTATTTAGACGCAAATAAGAGCAGATCATAAAGCACCACAGTCTCAGTAAGTAGCTTTGACGCAGCTCCCCGAGGAAAGCAATGAACATTAAACCGAACGAAACTTCAAAGGAACTTAAATTTTAAACAACTCGGTGATGAAGATTCTTGCAAAATTGTCCGTAAAATGGTTCAGACGGGGGACCATGTTCCTCTTATGAACTTAATTAATGTGTCTCTGCTTCAAATGTTAAAATCTGCTTTATATAAAATATAGTATTATTTTAATAACTTAGTCGTTTCGTATAGCATTATAATTTAAATAACTAAAAGATAGCTCTAAAAATGTTGTACAGCCAAGTGTACTCCTTTATATTACCCATATAAAAATATATATATTACATATAAACAAGACTTTCACAGTATTGTCATAATAATCTGAATTGCTGTATCTGTTGGCATCAAAACTTTAAAATCTAGTAGAACAATAAAAGTAAGGACAATAAAAATATTCGCCTCACACTGTGCGACGAGTCGACCACCTGCGATGTGGTTTTATTATCGTCGTAGTAGACCGTTTGACAGTAAGATTCTATGAAAAATACTACTTTCGTGCACATATTATGCAATGAATGGAGCTTGAATATAAATTTGCATTTTATTTGAAGCAAGCATAGGAAAAATATTGAATGTAGTTAAAAATAGGAATGGAGTCTCATATATCTACGTATTATGTACATATGTATAATATAAAGACTTCAGATTTAGCTTACGCTGTATCCCGCATGTCTTCGCTCTCCAAATCCATATAAAGATATCGATTTGAATACTATTTTGTAGTCATTTTTCTATGTATTAAAAGCACTATAATGCGTCTATAAGATATAAAATATGTATTTAGTTTTATTATCCACATACCTTTTACAAATACATGCACGATTTCAATATATTTATATGCTACTCTTGTATACAAATAGAATAAAATCTATATAAAATTACATGATTATATGATTATAGATTCAGGAATTCTTTTACATGAGCATTCGTTGTAGTTTCAAAATGAAATTTCATTTGGATTTTTGAAAGAAATCGGCCCAGTAATTTAGTAGCGTGCAGTGTGTTTAAAAGTTTAATTTAAACATGACGTTACGTGACGGGTGTTTGTTGAACAAACCAATTTACTGTGTATATTAATTTTGAAAACTTTCAGTTTTAATTAAATTCAACCCGGAAAGCTTGCATTTTTATTTACGGTGGCGGTGTATTAAACTTTATTGAAATTGCGTTTTTATACTATTGGTATAGGTATAGGTATAGTTTATATCCTTTTTTAAGCAAACTATGAAAAATTTGCTATGATGTATTAAATTAAATGAGTTCGATTCCTTCTCGGGGGGTTGAGGTATATAATATTTTCGTTTTATTACTCTAGTAAGAAAGCACAACCCTGCGTAGAATTTTGCAAATTGCTTTAATATCATAATTATGATTATCTGCTATTCAATGCACCGCACGACTACAGCCTCTAAAACTAAACGAATTTAAGTATATATAAAAAAACATTAAATATTTTAGTACTATTTCGCACTTAGTAAATCTTAATTTAAATCTTTTGGGGTAGTTTTCAAAAATATATTATATTAGAAAAATATAGTTATAACGTATCTGTCTAGAGAAGCGGTAGATACGCGTGCACGACAGACTGCTTTTGCTGCAATTATCCTGATCCCAAGAGAATTCCACGATAACAATAAGATTTTAAGACAGACAGACAAAACTTTTAACTTTTGTTTGCTTACGTTTTGGTATCGTATAACTATAACTAACGAGAGCGCTGGTTTTCATTAATATACCTTACATTATGAAAGAAAACATGTTAAATCCACAACAATCAATTAAAGTAAATAAACAAGTATTAAACACATTGGATCAGTGCTTGGGGGCGGCGCCGACGCTCAGAAAGTTACACAAATAACGGCACTCGAGGACACTCTTAACAATCTAATTCTCACTTACAGATGCACAGAGCACGGTTTCCGAGTATGTAATTTATTCTATTCGTTGGTATAACGGCCGGGCCGGTCCGGGGCAGCTTTACGGGATGGTTTGAAGCTAACTAATTTGGTTAATGATCAAAATTTGTGCCAGAAACGTTGCTTGCACTAATATATGGAACTGACTCGTCGGATTTCAGTCGGGAATGGGTTTAAACGTTTTGCACGTTAGGCTCATTCATCTTGTCCATTTTATCTTTAGAAAAGGCGGTGTGGCTCACGGCGTAATAGCTGTCTGATATCTTTTAAATATAATGTGGAATTTGACATTTTAATGTATATATTAATCTTCTACTTTGTTAAATTTAATATATATTTTTCTTTAAGATGTGTTAATGCAAATAGATTTGAAAAATGTATTGAAATATAGTTATTTGAAGAAATAATATAAGTATGACGTCCTTACAGGGCTCGCGTTTTTTAATTAGATTCCTGTAATAATAAATATGAGGCCAGTGCCTGGCGCAGAAACACAAGTGTCCCAACTGTAAGCGGGACAGATAGTGGGTTCGATTTCTACTCGAGGAATTGAATTACATAAGATTTTCATTTCCTCGACCTGGTAACGAGACAACGCGGATTTGAGTTCCGTGAGCGAAATTACAATGAGCGTAATATATGACATTGCTAATAAACAAGACTAATGTTTGACACTGTAAACAAAAGATATCAGTCGTAAAGATAATGTATTTTGTAGCAAATATTGAATAAATATTACATTTTAAGGTTCCAAGCAATAAAACTGGAAATTTTGTAACATTATGGACCACAATCACAATTTTATACGCTCGTCGTCAATAATCGCCACATTTTTTATAGCTTCGTCCATTATATTATGCTTTACGGAAACATTATGAAATTCTAAAGCCCACTATATTTTATCAGAAAATATATTTGTACTCTATTAAGTTAAACAAAAGTCAATAATATATAAAAAAAGTATTTATATATATATATAGTTTATTTCATATTCTATTACTTAACTATAACAGAGCCATTCTAATTTCAATTACACGATATATTTTTTATATATTCAGATCAAATCCCTGTAATAAATCAAGGTCACAAAAATGTTATCTTTCGACCATTTTCCTTTTGTGGAAAGCTGATTTCATCTAATGGCTTATACATTTCATATTTCATGTAGTTAACTTTATAATGTCTCGTCTCCAGATCCCACAGAGGATCTTGAATAGGTTATGAATGTTAATAATAAAAGCTCTCCATTAGCCACATCTTTAATCCTCGGCGTTAAAAGAGGCCGTGGTGCGACACTGGATATTTGTTTCTCACGGTCGCGCCCGCCCACTCGACGGTCTCTGCAAACGTATACGTGTCGGACCTGCAACTCACTAATAATATCTCATATACATTCACAGACGTAGGAGGCTATTGCGGTATCATTTTGTAAGAATTTTGTGGTTTTTCAACGTTCTGTTGATACTAGAGGCCCCGCGTGGCTTATCCTGCTTGAACTATATGAGTATTTATTGAATATTTTTAAGTGTATGAAGAAAAAATATATTATATATTTTTCTTCAGTATGGTCATCTATACTTTTATACACTTCATAAATTGTAAATCTTTTAAGATTTTATAATAATTTGCAATAATAATTGACGTATTAAACAAATGTTCAGTTATTGATATCTATTTATAACAACTGCTTATCTATACAGGAAGGCGATAGGTACGGGCGCACGACAAATGCGGTTATTCCTACGTAGATCCAAATTTCGAGAGAAGTCCAGGATAAAAATTAGCCTATATGTGTTTGTATGGGTGTGCTCCCCAACCTACTATCCTCCAATATCTTTCAATGTTAGTCCCATAACAATCGGTTCAACTGTTGCGAAGATTAGCCGGGACAAAAAGACAGACAGACAACTATGTTAAAGAAATAGGTATTTCTACTTGAAACAGTAAGCTTATTTTGAAATCACAAACAGACTCTTTAATTTTAGTAATATGTATAGATAAAGTAGTCTACTATAAAGTATAGTAAATTATATAAGTATTTTATACTAAACTATTAATTATAACTACATATATACCTACTTTGTATGGACAGTGATTTGTAAAATATTGAACACTCGAATGACAAAGTGGCTATTCTCATATCGTACTTTAAGCAAATACATAAATTATACTTAAACGAATATTTTTTGTTATAAAAAGTAAATAGAACTGCAAAACTCCAAGCCATAAAAAATATCTCTCTAGACATACAATTTTTAGTATGAAAATTTTCATTTTTAAATGTTCATTTCAGAAATTATATTTACATTCCCCTAATGTTTGGTTCACGCTGGCCTAAATTTAAAACGATGATAATTATCTTGACCAAGTTAGAGCGAAATGAATGAATTTTTTGTGAAAAAAATAACTCATTCGCTGTGATTAAATCCTCTACGAAACGTAAGTATTTATATATATTAAATATCTATATGAATGCAATTATGATTTTGTCAGATTTTTAGGGACACTAGAAATTTTACACAAGCAATAAAATATCTATGACTATTATGTACCTGTATTTGACAGTAAATTGCAGAAATGTGTAAAATTACTTTTAAATTTATAATTAAAACAATGGTAAATTAAACAATATCTATGCATTTACGAACATATCTTTATCCTATGTAAACCAGAGTTTACTAGTATATTATCATTAATTCTTAAAAGCTTCTTCTCGGTACAATTAATTCAGTAATACTACACGACTTGGTGACGATTGATACATTGTAAAAGTTCGATGTGAAGCAAACTCATTACGATGTTTAGTTGCCGGGGCCGGCACTGCGCGTGTGATCCCCATAAGTGGCTTACCACTTAGATGTACGCTAAAACACTAATATTGTATCATTATGTTACCGATAACGAGCTTTCTAAGCAGTTATGATCGGTAAGTGTTTGTTCTGGATACAAATAAGGACATTTTTTGTCCTCCTTACACAAGTAGACGAAAAATTAAAATAGAATATATAGGATATTCTATTTACTAACCTATGTTATATATTATAACAGAAGATAATATGTTCAAAAATAATTAAGTAAATACAATTGTTATACTTATTCAATTACACAATAGTAAAACAATTTACATTCTGTGAATTAAGTGAAAAAGTTGAATTAATATTATGACTACAATACTATAAATAAGTAAATACCCCCATGATATATGAGCTGTGATAGCGAAGTTAAATCTGTATGCGACAAAAACAATGGCCTGGCCCGAATTCAGTGCAATACAGTATAAAACTTTAAAATTCCACTCGTATTTAAGCGCTTTTAGGTGTTTTTATTCACACGACTTTACGAACTTAGTTTTGTGTGTTCACTGTACTTTTTTATAATGCCGAACAACAAAAGTCGTTGCAATTCATGAACTTCCATTAATATGAAAAATATTCTATATGACTTTTAAATCTGCTATTTTTTACCCATTTTTCTTTACTTTGTAGTGATGTACTGATACTTGGACGTATGAATATGTAGCCTTGCTTTGATTCTCAATAGACTTTACTTATATTTCTAATATATAATGATTGATTGCTGTAAGCCAATAACAACTTACACATCCAATCTTTTTATTTTATATTGATAAAACAGTTAATCGACAAAAATCTTCTTCTCTCTTCAATCTTATTACATACTAATTTAATATATATAAGAATTTAAATACTTTTGAACACATTTATTAATTCAATAGATTTCTAAAACAAAATTACTAATTGAGTTCTTAAAATTTCATAAGTTAAACTAATGGTTTATGTTTACAACTTTAATCACAATCCTATTGAGCTCATTCAGGGTTTATGGTGTAAATAAGTACTTTCCCACTTCCATTTGTGGCTCCGTATCTCTCACATGTGCTTCTGTTATAGCGCGGTAGTGTAAGGGCTGTTGTCCATAAACTTTACATTGACTAAACTATATATATACGAATAGCAATAACATGAATTAATAGTGATATTTCATAATTATAAGATTACCTAAGAAATTTTCGTTGAATAATATTTTAATAGTTTCGTTTAAAAATATTAAAAGTTTTATAAGTTAGAAAAAAAAATCTGAATCTATAATTGATTTCAACGTCCATAAGCATACAAATTAATTAGTTTTATCTATAGCCATTCAGTCTTTCGTACTGTATTCTAGTACGTTAGCATCATTCCAGTCAACGCAAGAAGTAACGAGTGTCAACAAGAAAAAGTGTTTCTATGGAATGTGTCCAAATATGTGAAAGTTTGTACTGGCGTTTGATGTTAGAGTATAACGTAAATTCCTATATATCTTTATGTAGGTACATTTAGTATGGACATTTAAAAATGATTCATCAAATGAAGCAAGTTTTGTTCTGTTCTATAATATACGAGAACAGCCTCCGCTTATCGATACAATTATGGCACAAAATTATTATGATAGTGAATCATAGTCATTCTCTTGAACTATAGGTATACCTACATTTATCTATCAAAATACTTAATAATTATGAAAACAGAGTGTACGTATGAAAAGCGGAGTGTCTTGACACTATGGAGATTTATCACATATTATTAGGAGATAAAGGACTAGACTAGACTAGCTAGTCAAAATCTGTTTTTATTTTTATTAGCTAAACATATATATACCAAAGATATTTTATACGTTTTCGCGTATTACTATATAGGAGGTATTATATGTACTACTTTTGTTCTTCAAAGAATTAACGTATATGTAAAATTTATAAAAAATGCTTTCAAATTGTCTATTATTAATTTAGATTACTAAGTTAATATGAAGCGTATAATATTTCAAACAGATACATATATCTACCAGAACAGCCAAGTTGAAACATGCGTGGGTGAACAAGTTTTATACTCAGGCGTACTAACAAATTACGTTTCACCTACTGAGCAGTCGACTATATTCGAACCTTCGACTCGCTCTGCTATTTCCGACGAACACTCAAAGCGAGCTGCACTGCACAATGATTTACGAATTTCCAAGACAGACGGGATAATGAAGGCACCATTAAATCCTTTAATACTGAGAGTTAAAATACACGTACATCTGTTTTTAAACTCTCGAGAAAAATATTTAAATATGGCATTATTATCTGAACGATAAAAAAGTAACATTTTCTGAGCTTATTAATGTAGCATTTAGTTATTGATATTTTTTGTAGTTGTTATCGAAAGCTGATAAAGATGCTGATAAATAATGCTTCAAAAAATAAGATAAAAAGGCAAATTTAAACTAGTAGTCAGTCAATATAACTAGTAATAGCCCAGTATATCGTTACAGTTTAAGAATAAATATTTGAATCAAACAAAACGTTGTGTTCCTCAAGTTCAATTTATTCGTCAGAAAAAAATACACTTTTACGTTAAGGACAAAAAAAGGGTTTTCGCAACTAGGACTACCACTACCTGTTATTTATTATCAAAATCGTGACCAATTAATCCATTCATTAGAAGCCAATGCAGTTTTGCTTATTCTAAGATAAGTAATCCCCTTATCAATATCAATAATAAAATAAATAAATTAAATAATGGCGAATGGAATATCTAGACAGTTTTCTTTCTGCCTGCCCTGCTGTTATGCATGTTGAGTAAAGAAAAATGCTAAAAATATGAACAAAATAATATATATCATTGTACTTTTTGTCATATTTAAGCATCATCATCACTTTCTAAAATTATATAAATAAATAAATAAATCAACTTCACGCTGTAATCCCACACACAGCAAGGTGGACAGAGGAAACCTAGTATTAAGACGCTCCATACCCCACTTTCTGCCGAATTCTGGAGGCATTGCGGGTTGAGTGGCAGAACTCAATGCCGCGTTTCATCTGTAAAGGCATAAAATTTTCATCTGTACAAAAGAAAATTACTCTTTAGTAGCAACAGAAATGAGTGACATTGAGAGGCTCACCGTAATCTGTCCTTGAACCACGTTTGCTTATCACATATTATCAAAAAATGTAGTCGACTTATTTATACTGTCGTAAAACGTCGAGTGGTGAATATGTCCGCGAAACAAAAAATAAACGAAATTATATGTGGCGAACAAAACATTACCGTGCCGCCACATTTAAATGTGGGGGCGTTTGTTTTACAAAAAATTTTGACTCACAAAAGCCAGACAGCCGCATTGGTAAGTGCTTAATTAATCCGTTATACGATTGATATATATTTTTTGTAAAAATACTACGGTGCACTAATGGAGTAGTGTACTCGTAGTTACCGCCGAATTCTGGAGACATTGCGCTTTTAGTGTTGAAGCTCGATGTCGCGCTTTGCCTCTTTACCAGAGAATGTACATACTAAATATTTTATTTCCTCGAGTGGAAATCGAACCCATAACCTGTCGCTTTATAAGCAAAGATAAAATTAACGTATAGAAAAGCTAACTGGATTATTAATATACAATTTATGTACGAAAATATATGTTATCATCACTTTTACGTGTTAAATAGATAAATGGAGTGACAGGAGAGAAAATCGGTTATAAAGAAATGGCTCAAATGGTAGTAAATATAGCTGCGTCCCTTACAAACCTCGGTGTCGAAAAGGGGGATATCGTGGCCATTTTTAGCGAAAACAGGATCGAATATGTATTGACATTACTAGCGGTGTTATGTTGCGGAGCCACTGTCACCTTTTTAAATAGTGCTTACACCAAGGGTTAGTAGAATATTTATTTAGATTGATTTTTTATATATTTTCATTGAGCCGAGGAATTAAGCGATTATTTACATAGCCAGAAGCGGAAGTCAAATTGGTCTTTGATTAGACGGATAATATATTTTTTAGCTTCACGCTGTATCGTGCACATACTAGTTAGGTAGAATAAACCTGGGAACGTAGTGTTGAGACAATTTAGATCATCTAAAAATAAATTTGAATTTAAACAAAAATATCCTAAGTTGGTCATTAAAGAAAAAAGCTTTTTTAAGCTTTCACAGATATAATATAGTTGAGTAGTATATCAATCAGATGAATGCAAACAGTTATTAATATTTAATAATTATTTATGCACCAAAATTAATTTAATGATACTAAAATACACATAAACATAATCATGTGAGGATTGAAGACAAAATATAATTAATTTTTCATTTACAGATGACATCATACACGCTATTAACATTTCCAATCCAACGTATATGTTTTTATCGGGAGAAACGTTCAAAAAGCATTTTGCTACCCTAAAAATTAATTGTCTAATTACAAAATACATTTTATACGATGATCCGGCGACAGAGACTGACTGTATAAATTTTAAAGAGCTAACGGAAAAACATATTGATATTAATACTTACAAGCCTTATGACTTTAAAGGTAAGATGAAGATGTTACTAAGACTTAATTTATCTCTTAATACTGTAACTAAATGTGTTTTTTAAGCATCTATGGGAAAAATCAAATATCATATTCTATACGTGATCGTTGACACGCCGCCATCTCCGGTTATATTTCTAGCTAGATAAAGTTATGTAAATTAAAATATTCATATATACCTACGTCAATTTTAAAGGGTCAACATGTACAAGCGTTATTCTTTATTCTTCGGGGACTACTGGTCCGGCTAAAGGGGCTAAGATAAGTCACTACAACATTTTGGTCTCGATTCAGAGACCACCGTATGTATTTAAAAAAACTTATACTAATATTATATATCTTTTCCGTCAATTACTTTATTAATAAATTCATTTCTTTGCTCTGGCAACAAGGCAAAAGCGTTGAAGTCCAACGCTCAACATGCAATGCCTCCTATAATTCGGCGGATAAAATTCTCTCTGCCTACATGCTATGTACGGGATAAAACGTGAAGCTATTAAATAAATATCTTCTTACTACTTCTCTCATAAAAACATTAGGGATTTTTTATAATTTTACATTTAAAATTATGCATATTTACCAGGGCCTCTAAAAGAAATTTTACTGTATTAACAATTGCTCCATGGTCGAGCACGATGGGGTTAGGGTGTACTTTACATGAAATAATTAATGGAAAAACCGTTGTATTTTTACCAAAATATAACGAAAATTTATACCTGAGTACTATTGAAAAATATAAGGTGAGATAAGAATAATAGTATTTTGCCAAAGTATAGTTTATTTATGTAAGCGTATTATAATATTATTTATATATGTTTCAGATTAATTATCTAATAGTGGCGCCTCCTCTGATTTTAACATTATATAAATCGAAGATAGCAAAGGACTTTGATTTAAGTTCTGTAAAAATGCTTTACTCAGGTGGAGCCCCGGTCGATCCTAGAAACATTCGTGAATTAAAATCTAGGTAAAAATAAATGTGATTATAAGTAAAATCAGTTTTTTCCTCTTTTCCGTTTGCGCCAGTCGTGGCGCAGGGGCACAAGCGTGCGACTTTAAATGCGACAGGTTGTAGGTTCGATCCCAACACCAAGAAATGAAATATTTAATATTTCCATTACGCTTGACGGAGATTTTGAATAGTGGTGTCAATATGTCGGCCTTTAGCATCCCATATTCCGTTTTCTTGGCAATGAAATTTTATCAAATATAAATTTAGTTTTTTAGTTTTGAAATTGAAGAAATTATATATTAAAATTTTAAAGTATAATAATGTAAACTTTTCTAGATTTCCTCATATAGAACTTGTTTTACAAGGTTATGGTATGACAGAAGCGTCTGGAGCTATTACAGAAGATCTAGAAGAAACATCTAAAGAGGGAAGTGTTGGAAGAGTAATACAGGGATGTATTATAAAGGTACGTTTTTGTTCTCACACTTAAATTATATTATTTCTCTACAATAGTTTTCTTTTTACGATCTGACGTTGAACCTTGAAATTTTAATGTGCCAAATATATTTTTTAAAAAAATCGCTTATAGGTAATTGACCCAGATACCAAAAAAATATTGAGTCACAATGAACCAGGCGAAATCTATATTAAAGGGCCTATTGTATTTGAAGGCTATGTAGGAAGAGACACCAAAAATGAATTTGACAGAGACGGATTTTACAGAACAGGAGATATTGCCTATTATGATAAGGATGGCTATTTTTATATCATTGATAGAGTTAAGGAGCTTATTAAATATAAGGGCTGGCAGGTAAGGTTATCGTCATACGTACATTGATATTTGTTTCTAGCCAGTTATTTTCTTTCTGTATTCAAAAAATAAAAATAAATACATGTTTAAATATTCCAAATTATATAAATAAAATATAATGTTTTTTACAGGTTGCGCCTTCAGAACTCGAAGCGCTAATACTTCAACACCCGGCTGTTAGAGATGTCGGTGTGATGGGTGCGCCGGATAAGCTGGCAGGAGAACTGCCTACGGCGTTTGTAGTGAAGCAACCAAATGCTAATGTAACAGAACAAGAAATTATAGACTTCGTTTCTGATAAGGTAGGTGGATTAGGTAACATAATTCGTATTGCCTTTATTTGCAATCTGCGATTTGAGCGAAAATCTAATAAATAAAACTAAAAATATAGAATTATTAAAAGCTATAATTGAAATAAAAAGAAATATTTTCTTTATTTAATTAAATTATTGCTTTTACAATGAGAGGATAATCGAGAAACTTTACATTTATTTTAGCTTAAGTTATTTTTGCCTACTTCGTCAAATGTTCAAAACAAAATGTTCAAAAAAAAAGAAAAAATATATTTCTCTAAAATGGAGAATACATAATTTGATACCATATTTTATTACCAGGTTTCACCCTGGAAAAGGCTAAGAGGTGGCGTAGTATTCTTAAAAGAGATACCTAAAACTGCCAGTGGAAAAATTCTAAGACGAAAACTGCAACCGCTTATAAAGCAAACCCGGCGAAAACTGCCTTCAAAATTGTAAAAATATGCGGAATTTTGGAATAACAACATATATGTTATTTATGATTTTTTCTATATGAAATAATAAGTTAACAGATAATTAAAAGATTAATTAAAAATATTACTAATTTTATTTTTTGCTCATTTAAATTATTATTTGAATATTAAAATCTTATAAATGGTAAATCCAAAATTATTTTAATTAAATATTCTTTGCTTATTAAATTATTCTATTTAATGAAAGTATTGTAACCCCAAATGTGTACTGTGCCAGATTTGTTCCTGAATAAGTACTATCTGTAGATGCTAGCTGCAAAATTTAATAATTCTAGGTCAACCGGAAGTACTCTATTAATTTTGAGGTATCCCTTTAAGGTGTCGAAATATGCATTTTTTGCAATACAAATGGCTATATCTTTGTTTTAAGTAAAATAGAAGTCTATAATTTTGTCAGGAAATTATGAGACCGTAGATCTAAGTACCTCTCGATATCTCCAAGCGTTCCTGAGATAAATGCTCTTGACAGACAGACAGGACGACATGTAAACAAACAGATGGACAACAAAGTGATCTTATAAAGGTTTCTTCCTTAAAAAGTACGGAACCCTAAAAGCGTTCAGTGCAAGTTAGACTTTTGTACGTATGTTCATATTAATGTATTGTAGGTGAACTGAAAGTGCAACTTAAAAAAATTGACTAACTTAAATTTGACAACACACTGTATTTACTGTCTGGAGGTCCTTGTTTGGGGAACATATGTATAAATAGTTTATGTTACATATATTTTTTTAATAATAGACTACTTTCGTATTATTTAAATAATAACAATTAATAAAAAAATTAATAATAAATCAGATATTATTTCAAGTATCTGAAGAAAGCACAAAGATTCTTATAATTACTAACCAAGAAGATATAAAAAATAAATGACATGACTTGTAGCTATCTACACTATCTGCGTATAGATGGTAATAAAATGTTCAAACCTGACCGGGGTGCTGTCTGCGTATAATTTATGGCTGTGGAAAACTGTCCACGCCACTTTCCTTTTTATTTGCAAGCAGTTGCAGCCCATATTTGCGTACCCGTTTACCGCTAGAGTACTATAACTACCGTTTTACTTAGGACCTAATGCGTATCGACAACACGTAATGACTGGTTAAAGAAAATAATTTGATTTTATCGTTCATACTTAAGGTTTTGTTCGTTCTATTAAATATTAACCTACTTCGTCGGTGTGGCACTACAAGTCAAATTACAACTACTTAGGTAATCTATGCATGAAACGTTAGAACTTGCTCGACTCACCAATCCTGCGACGGCTTAGCCTCAACTTTAATGGATACATGTTTTAATATTTCTCGCAAACTTTTAGATTGTAACCCATGAAGCTATTTCATAAATAATCTAAAAAAGAATGTAAATTGATAATAAAAGGTTACGTTGGAAGTATAGAGGCAGTACCTACTAACTAATAAAAACGTGTCTAGACAGCTTTACTTGAAAACATAAAAATTATACGATCTCTAATTAAATCATTATTTATAAAATTAAAACTAATTATATTTCTTATTTTCTTCGTTTTCAACGTCCATTAAGTTGACAATAACGACCGCATAAGTTTTATATTCATAATAAAAAATAAAAATAATTATGTTCTTTATTTTTTAGTTTTATAATGTACGGACCATACTTACAGCTAAAAACTTATAGTTTTCTCTTACATATGAAGAAAATATGTGTCATGCAAACAAGGCACATTTTTATATTTTGAATAATAAAAAGTAAAATTATTTTAGAATTATATTATATCTAAGAATATCTGTTAAACTTTATTTAAAATTAAACTTAACCATGACTCACCAGAGCGCCATAAATCAGTCAAAGGTAACTTTTAAGGTAAAAGTGGAAAGAGATGGAATTTAAATGTACTACCATTATTTATACGAAAGTTTGTTTTTATTCATGCAAAAAACAAAATCAATTTGATGATTTTGCGCAAGACTACATTATCCATTTTATTCCTTTTTGAACTTCATCTTGAAGTAAGCACACACAGATTCATATGCATTAAGGAACTACTAAGGCATCCTAATAGTTAAATGGAAAACCATAGAAGTTGACCTAAAGTTCTGGATTAATTAACATAACTTAAGTTAAATCTCAATATTTTATGTTGACCGTATATGAATATATTCAATACATAAATGCACGCAAAGATCATCTCAAACAGCTATTAAGTCGATACGGTGAAAGTAGCGACAAGAATTCTGTTACAAGTTAATCAGCTTTAATTAACATTCACCAAAGAGTACGCGAGTGTGAACATTTCAGAGCGGCGCCGGCGCAGATTGATTGATTACACACGAGGCGTGATTTTTCGTGTTAGATCAACTTGATATTGAAATTTCATTAGCCAAACGAATCCGGATTGAACAAAGAAATACTATTTTAACATTGACTTGACTTTTATCGGCCGGCGTGAATTATGTTGGGTGATTGTATCGATACTTTATGGTGTTATCAGATATTTATGTTGACCTTTATAGTTTGATTGTTTGTTTTTTTTAAATTACCATACATACTCCGATAACGTGTAGCCGGAATATATTTAAGTACGCGATTGATGCAGACTCAAATCTTATCTGATTATATTAAAACGAAAGCGATATGGACAAGACGAAAAAAATTTTTTCGTATTGCAATACACATAAAGGAAATAAAAGTACAATGTTTGAACGAATCCACTCTGTATTTTTCTTATAAACATGAAAATTTAAAATTTTATGAAAAAAAAAGTTCTTAATATATATATTATTGAATTCTCCTGGAATGTAAATAAATTTATTCATATTCAAACATACAAAATTAATTAGTAATTAAACGTAAAATATTATAAGAAAAATTTAATTACAATACATTATTGGCGAGTCAATACAAAGTAGTAAAATTATGACAATATATTTAGTTATTAATTTTTTGTATATCTCACCTGATAATAATTATATTATACTCTACTCTAGTGCACATTTACTGTCATAAAAAACTATTTCGTTGTTTATGATAATCTCTGTATACGCATTTGTGAATCTCGCAACAAAACAAAAACAATTATAGACTATTGACGGATAATAATGGTACTGTTAGTAGTTGGCGTAGTAAATTGCATGGTGGAGCCAAAGCTGATGTCCGCCCACACCAGCACACTACGTATGGACTTTATAATGATACTATACCACTGACCAAGGACTGTGTCGTGTCTAATTTAATATTACGTCAGTATATATTTATACTAAACATTAACTTTTTTGACTTTTTTTATTATTTTATATATATACATATATTTTTGTTATATATTATATAATACTAAAGTTTGTTTATTCCGATAGAACTAAAAACGATGTATAATAATAATAATAATAATATACATATTAAAAATATTTCCAATTTTAATATATTCAACACTTTCGATAATTACCATCGCATCACCTAATATGGATGAGTATACAACTGACAGTTTGTAACACCGTTACTACCAAGAAAGTGACTCGCAAGAGGTCGAGAGAGAACGCCACAGCAAACAAACGCATTTTATAAGGTGTGTACACAAACAATCATAAGTCGTATAAAATGAAACATAATAGGATTGTAAACATTTACCTTTTAGCGCGGCATTCACTCTGTCCAAATCGTAGAGTGACAGTGGAAGAGGCTCGTACAATAAGCGCAGGCGAGGCGTCCTCCGACTGTATTGCTCATAAAGTCCGTCGCTTAAAAATATTCCTGAGGAATGTCTATACAATTTATAAGCGCACTCGTTCGTCCGCAGCCAGTCGACAAACACAATTGCCCCATTCAACGTGCGCTCGTCGCCTAAAAACCCGTGGCTCCTGAGCTCGGGCACGTCCCCCTTCATTACCAGCCGTATGTATAGCTTATAGCTCATAAAAATTTTCCTTCTAAGTTTGCTACCTCGTTTTATCTTCCTGACGCTCAGGACTCGGGCCGTGAAAATATACTTAGATTCTGACACGGCCGACGACAGAATCTCGTAATCGTTAGTTATCGTGTCGTTTAAAACGCATTTGGGTCCATTTGTGTTTTTCTTTTTATGTGACGTATCCCGTTTCTCGGCTGCACCTCTGATATTGAAATGGGCGTGAATTGTTGTATAGGAGTAAAGCAATAACACTAAAAATTGAAGCTTCATATTTTTGTTTGAGCTGTTCTATTCTGTTGTTAAATAAAAGAAAGCATTCTCAGAATTTTTATATGGGAAAACTTTTGATTGAAGCGGCTCGTAAAAGTCGAAGAACACGGTGTTGCGCAAGAGTCCGAGTTGGCGCCACCGAGACGCGTGCGCGAGCTGAGACCCGCGCGTATACTGGAGGCTTCGCAATTCTATGCAACCTCCATCAACATAAACAAATGACGAATTAATCAATCCACCAATGAGCCATGAAATCGTCTTATTGGTGGAAAATATGGAAACTACGCCCAGAAATCTATATGAGACTGATTCTTAAATATAAAGTAAGAACTATTAGTATTAGTAATAGAAGCTTATAAGCTGTGTCGCAGAAGACTCGATGGGTCAACAGAGGCGCAATGGCCGCAGGGTGAGAGATAATACACAGAGCACAATGTGAGCCAAGTTAACAGTTATTGCCGAACGAGTCGCCGCCTTACTACGTCCTGAATATTCATGTACGAGAGCGCAGCGGTGCGGTGGATCGCTCGGGATAACTACTTTTGTCGCAATATATACTATTCATGCGGTTTGTTCGTAAAATGGAAGCTTACGAACGATTTAAACGAAATGACTTTGTTAACTTTTCTATATGGAATTACATATATATACAATACTTATATTATACAATTTTTTTAAACAAAAATCAATAATCCGTTTCCAAATCTATCATTTTACACTGAAGACTACTGAGAGCAGCGTTTTTACTGTAAAAAATCTTATATGAAATGAAATAAAATAATATTTATAATTTTCATAGTGTCCGGATAACATGCGGATTAAGATACATATCTATGAGATATAAAGCTGAAAATAGTAAAAAGATCGCCGCGGTTGCGCTAATAGCACTTAGATGGCTGCAGCGCTTACACGAGGAATTTGGAAAGCGGTACGCGCGTGGGCGGGCGAGTCGAGGCGGTCGGCTTCTTGACGAATCTTTAACGTCGCACTTTATTATTTTGTAACATATCGACATATATCATTGACGTAATTGTTTTTCATACTACTGGCGAATAAAAATACATAACATTTAAAATAATTCCATACTTAGTTGTTTTTTTTAAAATGTCTTTGTTTTATAAAATTGCAAAAAAATTTGTCTCTTTGTAAATTGCAAATTCACAACAGTAAATATGATATGATAGTTATCTTTTATTATTTATATAATTTGAAAATTATTCAGTTGTATTATTTGAAAATTATGTATAGTCGTTAAGTTATTATTAAAATATAAACATCGTGTGGGGTGCAGGCGCAACGTGACGAATGGACCTGCCCATTGCTTTCTCCACATCGCAACGCCTCCTGTGATCGAGAAGATAGGGAGCTGCTATGTTATCAATGTATCGACGACGCGCGCTTAAAATACTTATTGCAACACTTACTCAGATAGCAAAGTGAAGCTAGTATTGTTTGCGTGCGTTTGTTGGCTCTAATGAGGTAGATTAATCGTACCGCACATCTATATCTTTCGGTTTAATCTGAATGTCCCACGTAGTGTGAATATCTTTAAAACAAAAGTATCTAATCTAAATTTATTGAAAATGTACCTCTATTATTTGTTATATCTAGTGTTAATGTGAGAGCATGGCAGTTAAATATAAACTTTAAATGTAAGTAAGTTTAAAATACTTTTTAACGTATTATATAAATAAACTTTTAAAAATATTTATTAGATATTTTTTCACTGAAAATACGCTGACGATACGCATCGCTTTGGCGCCATACGACACTCACAACGAGCGTTACGAATATAATAAGTAAAAAAAATAAACTTATTATTTCGAACTACTCGCTCATACATCGTTATTGAAACTTTTAAAGGTGTATATGACTTTCAAAGCTTTGACTAACAGTAACATTTATTTACTGCGGCACGACACTAACGTTTATTATTGCACTAAACAGTTGCCTAATAAACGAGTACGTACTTCTAAAATTATACAGCCCATTATAACTTTTAATGTGTTTTCATCACATACATAATATTTTACCATTTTGTTCTATTTATAGCGTAGTCGATAATAAAAAGAAACGTGAGTAAAACAAAAGTAAACTATATTTTTTATATGGTTAGCAGAAAAATGTATATAAAGATTATACTAAATTTAGATAAAGGTAGGTACCTAGCGCTCCGCTTTGTATAAAGCTTTATATAGACTTTAATTTAATTTATGTATATTAGTATATTTTTGTCATATGTTCTACTCTACTGAAAACGAGACATAAATTATAGATCTAATTGTATCGTAATGTAATGTTTATAATTGGCACTTAGAAATTTCTCTAGTCTAGATAAAACACGCCTTTGAGTTTTACCGCCTAATCAACCTTCTCAAAATGGGCCGACCTTAAATGTACGTAAAACATATTTCTGTTACTGTATGTTATATAAATATAATAAAAAGAAATATTTTCAAATTTAAATCAAAAAGCGTTCTATGTAATGTGCAGTTTGTAAAGCTCAAAAAAAGCTTAAGAGGATTAAAATTTATTGATCAGATTTCTTTTTATATTGATAAAAAAAATCGATTTAGTTGCGGGATTAGAATCGAATATAGCGGTTTTTTTTTATTTTCACGTATCAATGTGAAATATTTAAAAAGTATTTAATTGTTAAGTATGAAATATTTCTGAATAATAAATATTTAATAAAAGATTGTAAATCCTAAAAAAAATATATTACTACAAGCCTTGTTTTTGATAATTTAAATAACTAACTCAGGTAATGATCATGTGTTTTTCATCAAAATAATTAGCTACAATATTGTTAACTAGATATTGTTAGTTACGAGCTTGTACCGGCTGTAAATGCGACGCTTGTTGGTTTCGTTTTCCAGTCGGCAGAATGAATTATAATTTATTAAAATTTCTCGCTTTAATAACAAGGCGAAGCGCGGTGTTGAGTTCCGCCACTCAACACGTGGTGAACGGAGTCTTTCAAAAGCTAAAAATATTATATTATTACCTGATTTTATAATACGACTGCGTATAATGCTGAGTAGAATAACACTAGCACGAGCTAAAGGTATAAGTAGTTTATTCTGCCTAAAGGAGACACGATACTCATCTCATTGCATTATACGCGACTTAAATTGGATCTTCTCGGAATTTTTAGCTTGAAATGGTTCTCGCAATAAAATTTATTGCAAAGTATTTGACCCCGAACAAAATCTATTCGAGAATCGCACGGGATTCAATTAAAGCTGGCTTAGTAACATTTTAAAATAGATACTTAAAAGAGTATAAAGTTTAAGGTGGGAAAGGTCAATAAACATTCAATATTTAAACTGTGTAATATAACTTTATGGTAGGTTTTATAAAATTTATTTGCATAATGTTAAACCTACGATATTCGAATATTTAGATGAGTACAGTAGTTTAATTGCGTAAATCTGGGTATTTAATATATGTATATATATATATTCAAGATTTTTGTAATTTTGTGTCGCGATCTTCATATATCTACAGTGTGTAAACGTAGTAGACAAAATTAATGTAATGACGAGATGCTCTGTTTATAATTTTCCTCGCATTATAAGAGACATTAAATAATAGAAATGTATATACCTATATATTAAACAGTATATTTAAATTTCTATTACTATCATTTAAAGATAACATTTTAATTAATAAAATAGATTAATGATTTAATATTAAATTTGTTACAACAAATATCAGTTAATACCGATAAAATGTCCGATAAAACCTCATTTGTAAATGTAACCAGAAGCTCACAAGGTGATTTGAACTTTATATATTTTATAATAAAAGCTAGGTGCTGAAACTGTATGGTCAGCATACACGTTTATGCGGTGTCGGCTAATGCACAAACGCATCGAGCGCATTCACTCCATTAACTTAACGAACAGTTGTCGAGATGTCGATCAAACCACATCTCAATGCCTCCACAATGTACATTATGGATACAACACCCACACATTATTATAATTCCCACCAGCTATTCAGTATTTAATTTCGCCCTTTCTTTAATCTTGCTCAAAGCTTTATATAATCGCCTTTGTAAAATTATTACACAGGAACTGGCATTTCATTGTAATATAATTATGCACGAATTTTCCCACGAGAGGCTGTAATCGTGATTGAAATATTTCCAACAAATAACTTGTATTTATTCATAAACGATACCTTTCGCACAGAGTTTAATTAATAATTAATAAGATATGGAAATATTTCAACGAAAATCTCGATATTAAAAAGGAAATAGATTAAAACGATTCGATTTTATATATTCCTATAATATTTTAAGTTAAAATAATGAGGCCCTTGTTAAGATATGTTCAATATCGTTTTATATGATATAAAATGCTAAATAAATAAACACCCACCTTTGACAGCAGCGTTGATTCTATCTAAATGATATAGAGTCAGAGGAACAGGATCAGTGAGGAGACGAAGATGTTGGGTGGGCCCTCTTTTCTTATCGACGAGCAATCCATCGCTCAGGAAGATAGCAGAAAGCCGCGGCCGCGGGGACGGAGCGCAGGACTCTCGCGCGTGCGGTCTCTCCGCTATAACAGTCGCACCACTCAAACTGTCCACATCCAGCCCTTCTTGCTTGACGAGCATCTTTAAATCACTCTCGTCACCCTTCAAAACACGTCGCATATAAACCCGATACAAATTCGACCTTTTTACCCAAATCTCATGCATTGATCTAAACTTTTTAACCGTCAAAACTTTACCCGTAAAAATAAACTTCGACTTCCCTATCGCTTCCATCAAAGCCCATTCGTCCTCAATAAGGCTTTCATTGAAATTGCACGGGGGTAGAATAGCTCTATGCCTTCTATGTACGTTGCTTCGCTTTCTTACTTTTCCACGAATTCGAATCTCACTTCCTACGATCGCTAAAGTGATAATAAAAATAATAACTAGTGATAGCTTCATCTTGATAATTGCTTAAGCCACTATTATATTCAGTACTAAGAATATATCTATCATATTATTCAAATCATTTGTGTTCCCAAAAGGTTGTAAAACGCCGGCAACTCGTCAAAGGGAAAAATGACATCTCACTAAAAAAAGTCATTACATTTAATATGCAATCTTATGAGCAGATATTAAGCTATCTTCGCTTGGAATGATTATATGTCATAAACGAAGCAACATTCTCACGACAGATCGATTGAATCGAGTTTGTAAACAAATGTGCGTGAGTGGCGCCTCAAACGCGTGCGCCCGCGCTGCTTGCCGAAGCTGACTGAATAAAGCCTATCACACATAGAGCCGTGAAGCTCATGGATGTAGGATGTTAGATCTAATCTTTAACTAATAATTTGTATTATTGAAAACTATGTAATACATAAGATATTGAAACACGATCCCTGTATTATGTGTAGTATTTACAAATTAACATCCTTCTACCGTCTTATATACACGTTATAATATACTTTGATAAATTTAATATATTAAATCAAATCACGTTTCCTGGCACTATTATATGACAAAATTTCCTTATACACAAACTCTTTTATTTTTATATTTCGTAACATCAACCCACAAAAAAGTCTAAGGAAAGGCGCTATGCATAATGCAAGAAGTCCCCTTAAACTTTACCAGACTAGTTGAGATGCAACAGTTGCTTGCCACAAGCTTTTTAAAAGTTTACCTTAACCCAGGGGTCGCGTCCTACGATATTTCTAGTCAAAACACTCGTTACACTTACTGTCCCAAAGAGACTTATTTGAAAGATGCTCATAAATATTATAGAATTCATTCATTATTCATTTGAAAATTCTATTAGTTAAGTGAAGTTAGTTAGTTAAGTCTAAATATTTTTTATTTAAGTCATTAAAGAAGAAATACTGTAAAAGCAAGGCCACTTAAGATATAAACAATATTAAATATTTTATTCACACATAAAATAAAGTTCACATAATGTTGCGGTACTAGTGTTAATTAAAGCTGAAAAACATTAGCGAATATACGCGTTCGCCAGACATATTCATAAAGAGAATTATGAATAATTCTCCCTAATGCGCATAGTGTATGAGAAAAACCTTCGGAGGCTTTAAATAAGTTGTCGCAAACATACACTGTGTTATGTTTACACAAACGTTAAAATAGTGTGCAGTAGTTTTACAAATAGTACGAGCGTGTTCGGAAAGGCGTACAGTGCTTGTGAAAGCTCGCGATGCGTGAGATGCGTGGGTGAACGAGATATGGCGCCCGCTCACACTGCCGAGTTTTATGTTGGTCTAGGCGACAAACTTATGTAAGTAATTAAAATAACAATATAATTGGTTAATTTTTTTTCGGGCGTCTAAGACGATATGCAATATATGAAGGCATGTCCCTCTCTATATACCTTCATAAATAATAAAATTTTACAAATATATAACTTCTACATTTAAAAACTTAATAAATATGAAGGCTGTATCTACTAACTTATGTATATAGTTATAAGTTGTATAATTTACTTGCAGTATCAAATTGGTTCAGAAAGTTTTCTATGAAACAGAAACGTAGTTGATTCTGTTACGAACTGCATACGACTCGAAAACTCATATTGAAACACTGTATTCAAATGGACTTTAATAAAAGCTTTTAAATAACTATTTCATGTTATATATTGTACAGATCTAGATTGTAATTACTACTAAAATAATTATGAAGCGTAAAACTTACCGCTTACTAGTTGCTAGCGATCCATACATACAACATAGTTATGTGCTTGTGCTTTTTGCTTAGTTGCAAAATAATATTTTTATGGTTCCGTACATGAAAATGTAAAATTTGAACTTTTATAGGATCACTTTGTTGTCCGCATGAGTGCATATGCCCGCAAACTCAAGTTTGTCAATTTTTATAGGTTGTACTTCCCATTCACTTGCAATTCTAAAATTGATCCGGAATCCTCGGCGGACGAATCCAACTCACATTATACCCTTTTTCTTAATATTATCTGAATACTTTTTATTGGCCGGCTGTATGGACGTAAGACGTAGTGAAAAAGTGCTCTGTGTTACGTTATAAAACTATATAGTGATAGCATATTATATAACCAATATTCATTATTAAGCTTTAAACCTACTATATTATTCCATTGAATGACCTTATTAGTAGCAATACAGACAGCAATCAACGTAATTGAGTACGCTTTCAAAATCCAACTAAGTCAGCGAAAATACAAATAGCCGTACAGTTATTGTTTGAAACTAAATCGTTTCTCTTTGAGTAATAAAATATTTTAACATTTCAGCCATAAATTATATAAGTAGTCGAATATCTCTTGCAATATTTCTAAAGCATCGTTTTTCATAGGAAATAGCTTACAGCTGATTGACATGCTGCGGTAAGTCGTTCTGACTTCTGACTGCTAATCTGAAAAGCTTGCGTTAACTTTCCACCAAGGAGAGTTGAGAGATGAAAATTTGTATTATGAACTCATCTAGTATATATCTTTTTATTACATTTTTTAAATTAGTTTATTTAAATTTTTGTGTGAACATTTTTCTCGTCAGAACATTTTAGTCGGTCAGAGGTCAACCAAGTTAAAGTTAGAGGAGAAGCAGAAGTTGAAGAGATTAGAGACTCCTACGTACTTGGGACCAAGAAATAATCGCAACTTTTGTTGAAGACGCACCTATTTCTAATACTTTTAATGTCTGATGATTGATGCATTGAATTGATTGATGAAATTTAAGCATTTATATTTTTAAGCGTCAGTGAAATAATTGCAAGTATTTCTTATACTCCATCCCTTTAGTGTCATTCCATATTAAAAGATCAAATCAAGGAGCCAACTCCGCAACGAAAACGTATCATATTTAAGAGATTGCTCACACGATATATTTAGTCTAACGAGTAACTTATTTGTACTTCAGTTTCATTCTGAGCGAAACTCGATTTACTGAAGCGATCGCGCCGCGTTATTAAATCACTCTGTCAAACTACAACAAGCCGCTCGCTTATTAAGTCCACCCCGCTCAGTAAACACCGATACGCTTCTATTACAGTTCACCAACTCAATTAATTTACCGGACATAACGCCGCTTGAATTTAAAATAGAAATTGTTAAGAAAAAGCTTCGTTAAAACATGCGATAGTAAAATAAAAAATCGGTCCATCTTCCTTCTAAGATTGAAAATGCAAATGGTTATCGGTGGCACTAGAGTTGATAATAAGAAGACATTCCTGCTTAATATTTTCTTTACCGTACAGTCGAGCCGTTAAAGGAAGATTATCATCACTTAATGAAAATATTCAACAGCAATTATCCTTAAATGACATCTCCTCCTGAACTCTAGATATTAACTTAATTGGGTGTGAGAGGGTTATAATAACTTAGACGACGATGTAAACAAAGCTACTTAAGCAAGAAGTAATTTGATTATAAAAGCGAAGTCTTTAAGTAGATACTCGCTTAAGCACTTAAAGATTTTAAAAATTTATCTTATATAAATGTGTAATGGATGTAAATAAAAGCTGGAGCAGTCACGTATGTAAGCCGCTTTCGATTTATGCGCTGCTGGCAAAGCCGGTGCTGAATTGAGTGTACGAGAGCAGAACAACGGCAAAGCGCTTACAACGGTATCTGCAACTTCGAACAACGCTAAGGCCAAAATTTAATAAGGAAACTTACACAAAACTATTAAAATAACGCCAAATTCAAATTGTAGTTAGTTGTCTCATCTAATTACTAAACTTTTCAGATTAATTTTCTTTTCTATATTTTAGTTAGTTGCGTTTAAAATCCCGTTTCGTTTCTAATTTTTGGGCTTCGACGCCAGTGACGAAGTAATACATGAAGCGCATTAAGCAACTGAAAATGGCTACATCATTAGTCTTGTACAAATCACGGTTCAGCAGACCAGAAACTCTTCTGAGCACAAAGGTAATCCTCAGTCTTTCAGACCGGGCCGGACCGGACCGGCTGCCGTTTGAACTACCAAGATGCTTGCGTAACAAAGTTCTCGTTACATCCGAGTGATCCCTATTTGTATAGAAATCTGATATTTTGAGATGTGAAGATTTGAGAATATTCATTAGGTATGCCGAATACTAAGAAATAAAACAAGGAAATATGTTTAATTTTAGAAAAAATGTAACATTCATGTAAATGTTAATCACTCAAGTAGTTTGTTTATTTCAAAATAAACTTCTTTTTTTCAGCTTCACGCTATATCCCGCACATAGCAGGGTAGGCAGAGGGAACCTCGGTGTTAAGATACTCCGCTTCCCACTTTCTGCTGAATTCTGGCATTGCGTGTTGAGTGTCAGAACTCAACGCTTCACGTTGAATTTTTGATTTGATTTAAAAAAATTAAACTCGTTTACTAAGGAATATTTAAATTGCACTATCATTTTATAACGTGTACAATTTATTCGAATTTCTTCATTTTAATTTAAGCTATGAAACAATAGTGATACAAAACAAATATTTCTCGGCAGCGAATTCATAACAGAAATATTTTATGCAGATTTTCCGGGCCATAAACTAGATTCCAGGAATACGAGCTTTTGTAACACTAATCTTTTATTACAAATCTTATTATATATATGTATATATATTTTACCCGGCGCAAAATTCATGACGGTAATGAGAAATATTTATAATACTAGTTTATGTATGTACCTATAACAATTGCGCATCAGGCAGAGAGAATCAACGAAGTGATACGTCACTAATGCAGATTCTTCAGCTTTCTGAGTCTCTTTTAATTATAATAACTTCAGAACCAATCAATGGGGGACTTTAAAACCGAGCCAAAAAACACGAAAATATTTTTGTATTGTTTCACTATATTATAAAATGTTATTATTTTTCCAGTCGGCTAAGTCGGTTAATGTTAATATGAATATGTTATGTTAATATGAACGAGAGGAACTTTTTCGCCTTTCAGTTATGTTTTTCTGGCTTAAATTTTTTTATTTAAAAAATATTATTCTTTAATTATATTTAAGAAACCTACTATCCCACTTTTTTTTAATATTTCATATGAGAACAATAACAACTTGTCAAAGTGAATGTGCACGCAACTCTACATTAAAATCAATGAGTGAAGTGAGTCATCACTGTATTTTTATTCACCCAATATCCGGAAAACTCTGTAAAAGATACGGCATACATTAAAATAAGTCAGTGAATATCTCTTTATCACTTAAAAATTAAGTAGTGAACCTCCAGTTTTCATTGGTTAAAATTAAACAATAAATGCGTATCTTTAGGTGAATTAAATCGAAAATGACAATCCGCTGAAAGCGAACAAGTTTGCCTATATTTATTTAACCAGCAAAGGAAATCAAATGTGACATGCATTCCATCTGACTTACTAATATCATGAATATAAATTGAAACATCATGGATATTTATGCGGGGTTACCCGTAGATATTGCTCGCAGCAGCGATACGCGACGGACGGGCAGGTGTTCAGACAATGTGCCCCGCAGCATAGATTCCCGATATCAATATTTATGCCTATTACCGAACCGATCACAAGAAATACGATGCCATAATTTGAGATCTCTTATATTTTTTACCATTCAAACCCTTTCGGGTTCCAAAGGGAGGGTAGGTATCGCATACGTTATTTTGTACGGTTACCGCCGATAGCCATATCGAATGTCATTAAAATAATCCCGCGCGCAATAAAGTGACAACATAATACCGATTTAGTAATTTACAATCGCTTTAAACGATACTATTTTCCGATAATATCTTCAATAAAGTGATATTCGTATATGATAACGATAGAACGCATTTGATGAAATGCCATTTCAAATTGGCTATAGTATACTATCGGACTGTAATTACCGGAACTACGAGTATATCCGAAATGGTTTGCTCATAAAGCGTAATATAAGTCGTGTGTTGGATACGTACCGAAACTGTATTATACGATTACGGATATTTAGCTGTTTCTCGTTATAACCAATCTCGGTATGTGTATCAAAATCGCTTTAATATTTAAAAAAAAATTTTTAGAAAAATAAAAAATTAAAAAACAAATACTCTCCGGGTTTTAGAAATCTTAAAAATCATTCCGCTAGCACACTGATCTACTATCAATATATTTGAGTTATTTATGTAATCGGTTCAAGCTGTGAAGGTTAACTCTATTTGGTACTATTTACTAAATCAATGCGACTCATTCCGTTTAATGACGTCTGTACGTTCCGTTCCATCACAAAGACAATATTTTATTTGGGATCGTGTGTGTCAGGTTTTCAATTATGTTAATTGATGACGGCCAGTCCATTGCATTTCTTGTCAGCGACGCGTGAGGCCGCCACTCCAGCCAGCAAATACATGGGCAAAACTAAGTACACAGCTATTAATAAACTGGAATCGACATTAAATATTTTTCGTCGTGTCACCTAAGTAGCGGTACAGTTTCTTCGCACCAAAGTGTTAAAATAAGAACTCATGTCACCGTTACCTTAAATAAAAAAAAAATTCATTTTCAAACATGATTTTTTTAATTATATGTATTATATATCTAAGATGCAAGTTGCAATTTCAATAAGCGATATTTCAAATAATATGAAGTAATTTCGTTGTTGCAGTAAAGCCTGCCGAAGCCCGCACATAATTAGATGTGAACAAGTCAATTACCGGCAGTTGTTGTGCGTAAAAAGTAAACCAGTGCGGCGCGGCGGGCGCGGCGGGCGCGGCGGGCTCTCCGGCAATTAACTTTGCACGAAGTAAATTCATATATGTATGTATTTGCGTAGGAATCTGCGTACTTTGACTTACTTGATGCTCTTTTAATAGCGTTTAACTTAAATAGCTGTACCGTTTGCATACAAATTTCACTCGCTTCATAATACAAAGTACCATTAGCAGATCAAAAGACCAAAAAATGTGAGCTCTAACGCTCACTACTTCATTCGTCTTATTAAAATAGATTCGCCAATAATATAATATTATATTTGTGTGATATTCTCCCATTACATAGCTGTCTGCGACATCAGAACGCTATTAGTGGATATGTTACCTGATATAAGCATTAAATACTAGGTAAAGTAATACTTAAGTAAATTGCTATTTTTGCTAAGTAAAATTTATCCCTACTTTTCGCTCTCGAGATTATTATTATACTAAGTGTAATAAAATATAATATATATCAAGGAAGTTTATTAGTTAATACATATGAGAACGCAGACAAGACACTCTGTTCTCAACACGTTCTTGTTTGAAGACACTGTTTTTCTGCCGAATTCTGGGCATTTTTCTGCCGAAGTATTGAGTTTCGAGTGACGGAACTCAACGCCGCACTTTGCCTCGACACCAGCGCGATGAAATGAAAATATAAATTTTCATAAATATTTCCTTTCTTCAAATGGGGATCGAACTCACAATCAGTGGTGTTTACAGAACACTGTGCCCTTTATGTTAGTAATTTTTAAGATACTGAAAAAATAACTTGATTGGCTCTTTTTATCTTTAAAACTCAATGTGACGAGGTACTGATCTCTCTTATACTTATATAGAGCCTTGGCTATTACATTATTTTATAGGTTGTAAATATTTCTCTTATATGATACAGCTTAGGGAATATGAGCAAGATACGAGTAAAAATAAATTTGGTCATTGATATTGAATAAAATTTGAAGCCGTCGTAGCGCAGGATATTGTGGGTTCGATCTCCACGCTAGAGAGTGAATTTTTATTTCTTAATATTATCATTTCCTCGTTCTGACACCAAGGCAAAATCCTGGCGTTGAGTTCCCCCATTTAACACGTCATTTTTCGAAAAATTTGGCGGAAAGTGGGAAACGGAGTGTCTTAACACAAGACTCCTTCTGCCTACCCTGAATGCATAATACAGCTTGAAGTTGAAATAATTTCAATGAAAAAAAATCTCAAAATGTTAATTTCTAAGCATTGAATTCGCCTTAACTCTTTTCTAATCTTAAAGGGAAACTAAATCAGAAAAATGTTAAATAAATTAGAAGTAAACGGCATCATATCCTCAATCTGCAGCCTGGTGCGACGCGCGTACCCTCATAAATCCGTTTAGCGGGGACTTTAACTTCGTCGCGCATTGACTTAGACGTATGTAAAGGGATCGATGCGATAAATTACTCTAAGTTTACTTTTATTTCAACGAATACGCATATTGGGACAAATACGTATATAGAAAGGATAAATGGTCTGCGAAAGCATTTTAACTACCATTAAAAGAATTCCATAATAAATGTATATAAAATACTTTTAATTATTATTTTTCCCGTAAGCTTGAGTTAGTTTTTAAATGACTTCAAAAAATTCTTATATTTAAATATCAATAATGTGCTCTTCAGTAATATTTCCTGTTGGTATGTAAATATATATATAAATAAGCTTTTACTATTTTATTTCTCATAGCATGCGACGACGTAATGAACTTTGATATTAAATTGTTTGAAGGTCTATTATACCTAAATATAGCCTTCATTAATAGCCTTTAATTCAGTGTAGTTCAACAATAATAAATAATTAAATAACAATTTAAGTCCCCCTAACAAAGGCTGTTACAACACCTAATATCACCGAAAATGTATGTAAATTGCGATAAGGCAGTACCGAACGACACTAGTGTTGACATCTGGCTCCTTTTACCCAAAAGCGCAAATATCTCCGAACAAGATGTCTTCATTTGCATATACTCGATCGACATACCTACCTACCTATTTACAACGTCAATAGGCTTATACTGCCGATATTTATTTAATATTACTCCTAAATAAGTTTGAATATATTCTTTTGAACGGGCACGTGCCATTTGTCAGCTCGCAACTGAATGAAGGTCGAAATGAAACGTCGCTAAAGAAATTTAATAAAAACTTTTCTTAACGTTCTGAATACACAAAAACTGTTCACCAAGACTTTGACAAATAGGTATTGTAGTTAATAACTTACGTTTCATTCATTTGAATTGTTTTTTGTTGCGGTACTCAGTCCTTATCTATTAAGAGTAATAAAATATTACTTGTTCAACACATTCAGAAGATATAAAACCGTTATATTTGAATACCTATATAATTAATTATGTTAGAGATAAATACGATAAAATTGTATAATTTTATACAAGGTTATTTTTTGGGTACAGGTGTCTCATACTCATTTCTCGTAAAAACATACTATTGTATCATCTTCACACTGCATCTCGCACACAGCAGGGACACTCCGATCCCCACTTTCCGCCGAATTCTGTGGGCATTGCGTGTTGAGTGGTGGAACCAACGCAATGATGCCAATAATATTTTGTTTCAATAATATGATCTGCCTTCATTTTAAATGAGGACGTTTAATTAATTTAATAATAAATTCATATCGGACAGCAGCAGAACAAGAAACAACAATAAGTAATGCAAGGAATGTACAAAACAAAAGTTCGCAAGCCAAAATTAGCACCTCAGCGACCACAAACTTCGTTATACCGCGTACTTTGTAGATTTTCCAATTTGCATTCCACTTTTATGTCTGCATTAATGAATCTTCTTAGAGTGCATACTTTTAATCTATGATGCAAATAGCTGGACCACTGAAATAGCAATAACAGAAATAATAGTTTGTGTCACGACTACTCAAATTCATAACTTTAGTCTTATAAGTATTATAAACGCAAAAATAGCTTTGCTGATGTGTAGTTTTTTATTTGGAAGCTGCACACTTACGGCAAACGCGTCAAAACCTTAATGTACAGGATGAAAAAAATGATATGAAAAAAGCTATTTCAATGAGAAATAAAGAAATTCATGTGCTAGTTAGCTAGTTCATGTTATAAAAATAATCCAATTTTATTTTAAACAAATTCAATTCAGTTTATAACATAGTATAACAAATGAACACATGCGCAATGCTACACATATAATAATATATAACATACGTATCAATAATAAGACTTATAAAAACCTTTATAAAATTAAGCTTAAATTGAGATGATACCGAAAGAGCAGAAGAGGAGTAGAGCTATCGCCCGCCCGTGTAGACTAAGTACGGTATTCGTACAATTCAAAAGCGCAATCAACCTTCGTAGTCGTTTTGCTCGGCGATATTGCGTCGCCGGTTGGTTAAATCGATCGCTACAACACAATGGACGCTCGTTTGCTGGCCCCATAAAACTAAGATGTAACAATGACCTCGTCGCTTTAAGCGTTGTTTTTTAAATCAGGTTCGAACCTGAGCACTCCGATATTATCCCTAATCTATTCATATTATGAGACATAACAAGATCTTGGGATAATTTGTGCAATTTATAAGGCTATTTTGACGTCGTGCTCTAGCAACGTCACAAATCACTCATTTATATACATTTTAGATATTGGCTCGCTGGAATATTGGAAAATATACAGATTAACAGTTAAGATACGTTTAACATCTTTTTATTACGGCTAATATAAAATTTAATTGAGGCCAAACGTGGCGCAGGGGAGAAAGGGTTCGATTCTGACAATAGGAAATGAAATATATATTTATATTCTCATTTCTACGGGTTGCGGGATGTATGCTGTGTGCGGGATACAACATGATGCTAAAAAAAATAATGAAATTTCAACTTATAAGAGTATATTTAAGTAAGCTTTTATTATGTTTATTATTTTATGAGTTATAATTGGTCAGAGCTGGTTACACAATCGCCTCTTTTATACCGAGATAACTATTTCAATGATTAAATGAAAACAAAGGACAGCCAGCGCGTTGACAAATTTTCCAATAATCCTTCAGCACCGTAAAACACTATTCGGGCAAAAATGTTGAACTCTGAAACGCGAACATGTTGCTTTTTTACACTTTAATTAATCTGTTGAAAATTCCGAAAAAAATGTCGTCAAGCCGGAATAAAAATTCGCAAAATATTACTTTATTTATTTATTTATTTTTAATTTGGTTGTCTTATTGGCTTATTCAAGAAAGTAAAAGTTAATTATTACGCAGAACATAGGCAGCATAAAACACATTTTAAAAATGATTACATTTATTTTTGCAACAACAATAGCATGTATAAATAACATAATTTAAAATATATTATTATGTTGTATATTATGTTGTGTATGTTATGTTGTATATTAATCACCTTCACGCTGCATCTCGCACACAGCAACCGTAGGCAGTTCCCCACTTTCCGCCGAATTCTGGAGGCATTGCGTGTTGAGTGGCGGAACTCAACGCCGCAGTTTTTGCGTGGATACCAGAGCGAAGAAACGAAAACATAAAATAAATAACTATTTCGTTTCCACAACTGTATCTCTCTCTGCGGCAAGACGGCATTATTATATTGTATATATATATAATCTAGAATCCTCTATAAATACATATCTTAGACATATACATACTCTATTTCTATCTTCCAGGGACACGCGATTTGTTCGTTACCAGAAGCTATGTTACCTAAGCCGCAGACAAATTATACACAAGATTTAACAAATACAGATAATAGATATTCTTTAGTTTCCAGTAATACGACTTCCGGACCGAGACCGGAAACAGAAATATCCTTTATTCTATTGTGCTGGAGAAACGGTACTGAATTTACATATAATTATGTACATTTTTGAAGTGATAAAATATTATATTTTATCACTCTTATACATCATATTATTATATTGAATACATAAATTAACTTTTTATTGTATTCAATACGCTGTAAGGTGCTAAATAGAAATAAAATCACCCAATAAGCTTTTTCAATGATTAACAAATTTGGACTTATAAAACGACCATTGACCAGATAAAAATTTAAAAATTGTATTAACATTTTATCTTAAGTCTCTGTAAACCTAAATACTTGAAATATTCCCATATTAATTGATGACGCTAGCGGCGTAAAAGCAAATAGTAACGACACAGAAGCCATCGTTTACTACTCATGTGTGTAAGTGAGCTGAGGCCGACGTGGTTCCGGCCACGTTTGAATCTGTAATCTTAATTGTGTCATTCAAGATAATTTAGACACTCACTATGTTAAATAAAGTCATGGATGGCCCTTTGATATGCTGCCAGCTTATGGGAAATAAACACAAACTAATCGCTCGCTGTGAAAATGTTCAATATTCTGTAATATTCCTTTACAAATTATATTACTGACTATCTAAAAGCTCCCTCTATCTATTCTACTATATACAGAATACAGCACAAAACTAAAAACTGTTTGTAAGAAACTATATATTATATTAAAAACAAAGAAAATCACAAAGAAAAATGTAAAATGTAACAAAAGAAGTGAACCTCTTCAAAACTACAAGTTAAAAAAGTATCTTTTTTTTCACCTTCACGTTGTATCCCGCACACAGCAGGGCAGGCAGAGGGAAAATAGTGTTAAGATACTCTGTTCCACTGTTCCACACACCTTTTATAGTTGTTTAAAGATAAGAATTTTTCAGCTATTGATTATATTCAAATAAGAACATTCAAAAAGCTAATAAAAGAAAAAATCTTTCGTTCAAAAATGCTACGAATTCTATGTACTAGTGTTCCTTTGATACCTTTAGACATTAATTAAACAATGTAATAAGTTAACACTAGCTATTTTAAATAAATTAATATAAAATAACTAGGTTTCTATTTAACATCCTATATATATTTTTAATAATGCGGTAAAACGGGAGAGCATTGATCTTTTACTCTGTTTTACCTCATTATAGAGGTACTAAATATTTTATTATACTAATATATTGAAACACACACTCGATATAAATGCTCTCTCAATGTTGAATTTGAACCTTAAATCTTGGACTTTCTATAAATGTAAATCAGTGGGAAATGTAAGCCTCATATTGCTCATATTATATTAAATTTCCAATAAAAATTTCAACTTTAAAATTCTATTCCCACAAAAGCATATCTCATAGTTATAAATGAACATTATATTTTATTATTTGTTACTCCAGTAGTATATTTCAACTATTGTTAAAATATATACAATTTTATTCAATTACACGAGCGCCACTAAAGTTATTTTTTAAAAACTTGTCTGTGGAAACGTCTCTGGGGTACTTTCGTATTCGTAGGTTAAGTTGGTGAGCGACGAAAATTGTATTTTTGATACCCTTATCAAACCATTTTAGTGCTTATTATTATAAAATTAAAATACAATTTAATTTAATTCTTACTTGTAAATTGAACATGGCGCAGCGGCATGTGACTGAAACGCGACAGATTCTGAGTTTGATTTCCGCTCGAGGAATTTTAATATTTTAATTTTTTCGCTTTTGTGTGGAGGCAAAGCGCAGTGTTAAGTTCCGGCACTCTACGCACGATGCCTCCAAAATTGCGCGGAAAATTGGAAGCACAGTATCCCAACACTAAGTTTCCTCTGTCTGCCTTGCTGAATACAGCATAAAGCTTAAAAAAACCATGCAATATGAAATATGTAAAATGCAAATATTAAAGTTTATTCTAAAACTCAGGGCTTGTATTTAATCAGTTTCTTCGTTGAATTCCTTACTTTAGCTGTGAGTGATAGACTAGGGAGATATGACTTTAATATTCCCTTCTTGGAAACTGCTAAGAAAGATAAAAATACTTAGGTAATATACATACGAAGAAAATTGCACCAATCTAGTGCTAAAAATACCTTACCTATTTAAATATATTATTATTTTAAACTGGACGAAGATTCACAAAGTATTTTATTGGCATTTTTAGTTAGTTTATTAAATTACACGTTTTTTACATTTACATAGTTACAGCGCAAAACCGTAGATAAGAGCTTAAACTTATTATAAATGCTACTACAAGACCAAATAGATACATATTTTTAATTTTACTTATTTCATTAGAAAACCTCCGTGTATGAATAACGTGCAAAATTAAAAACCTGAACACTGAATCAGAAATTGATATAATTTGAGTAAATTTAGATAAAATGAAAAACATTTCATGTTATTTATAATCAGATGATCAAAAAGCATATAAATTAAATATAATATAAATGCTTTTACTATACATATGCAACGATCACATATAATATGTAAACAATCACATATAAAGTGATTGTAGTGTTTGTAGCGTAAACAAACTGAATCAAGAAGTTAGATGTTAAACGCCAAGTAAGCTTAATCTCTAGTACAGTAAGCTGCTCTGCTATAAACTATGAAATGAAGATTAAGGAACTCCTATCACTGGAACAGAGTCTCTCCGATGTTGATTTAGGACTACGTCAACAAGTATCACCACCACCAAGCACAATATATTAATTACAAATGATCTCTTGGACTCAATGGTCTTTAGAGACGGTCAACCAGTTATCCTAAAGGAGTTCCGTTTTTCTTTTTGAAGTACGGATAATATAAAAATCAATGTAGTTTATAAATTATTAAATAACAAACATATTTAATCATATATATTAACATAGATTTAGCCAAAATTCAAGCTTATATTATATTGACAATATAATAATTAATTTTCCGACAATACATATGTGACACGACAAGAAATGTTTGTAGAGCACCCTGTGTAATCGAGGTTCAGCTAAACACACAAGTTGCTCAACTGCCAAACACTTTCAGCAAACTCTGTATCGGGCTAATCGAATCGACCTATAACTGGGCCGGCGTGTCGTAAATACGGACCACTTTATTATCTCCGAGATTTAACAGCCTGCACCGAGATGAGACGTTTGTGACTAACTTATTAACATATGCCTCGATACTTAATTGAAATGCCCCTAGCTCAAAAAATAGCCTTACTTCGCTTCGCCTGTTATGTGAATAGAGCGAGGTATATATTATATTGTACAAGAATGCAATTAATTTAGTTTTTTTTTTGACATTGACACACCTAATTCTCAGTTTTTTAGACTGGCTGAGAGAAACAATTGATTTGATATCCTTCCCCATAATTCCCCGTGTTTGTTAATAATTGTGTTTAGTCTTCTATGTATATTTTTATGTAAATATATCAAGAATAACAAAATTAAACTTTAAACTAACATCTATGTAAAATAATAGATATTACTAAGATTCTATGTTTATATATTGTATATATAATTGTATATATTTTTTGTCTTGTTATAGGCAAAGTCTTTTAGGTCTCTTCTAAACATGCAATTTTTCTATTGTGTAATATTATCTCTATTTTTATCTCCTTCGTGTGTTCTCCAAACAACGTGACATTAACGATATTTTTTATTATTTATGAAACTTATAAATATCAAGCAGGTCAGAAACTGAAAACCAGAAATGTAGTCAGTACTTGCCGACCACAACGTCCAACATCAAACATATTGTGACAGCGCAGAAAGAGTTTTATAAAATTTTCTGCATTTGTCGGCCACTGTCAGTCGATGCTTTAATTGAATCGCACGTCGAGTCAGTGATATACGAGAGTCCAGTCACCGCCGAAGGCAACTCGAGCCGAGCTGAACAATTAATCCCATATAAACAATTATGAAAGACCGATTCATACTCGATTAATTCTCTCAATCACCATTCCGAACGATAGTTTTTGAACATTTAAGCTGGAGACAAGTCAATTACAAACACTTAATCGAGCCATATTTTACGATTCCATTTAAAAATACCGGGGGCGCTGGATAAAGCAGATCAATTTAGATTGTACTGAATGTACTCGTACATAAAAATATTAGTCCCTGAAGCAAAACACATGCACGCTGCATCGAGAGATGAGGAATAAAAAGTTTTAGTTGGCGTTATTTTCCCAAAGGATCTAAACTAGATAATTCCTCTACTAAGTTGAAGTGAACTCGATCATCAACTTTAACGACCATAAAGTTTACACATTAAACGTCGACTTTACTAATATTTTAATTATCCGTTTAACTCTTTAGTTTTAAAAATAAAATATTACAAATACAATTGTACATATATAAGTACGTATCACTTATTAAGTAGGCCTTAAGTAGGCCTGTCATATTGACAAATCGAGTGTGTGAAAATATGAAAAAAATCGTATTAACACATATTAGCCGTGCCGACCGAGTGACATAATTATCTGTATCTGCAAAATCATATTGTTATTTAACTACTTTTCTTTTGAAGTAATTATATTAATATATTTTTATTATTTTATGCTTAAGTTTGTGCATCGACCCTCAATATTAAACGGAATCCCCCAATTTTATATTTTCTTTTAATCTCAACCGCAACGACGTGTGAAATATACATAAAATAAAATACTCTTCACTTGCTTTTTTATAACTCGGCAAATAAGTCATTGTCGGAATTCGAGTTTATTCTTTATGATGATGGTGCCATAAACGCAAACGGACCTGAAGGAAAACATTTATTGGAATAACAATGTTTTATTATGTTTAACTTTTTATTGTTTAGTTTATGTAACTGAAGATACGACGCGCCCCAATAAATTTATGATTCTTTTAAACCGTCTCAAGAGATTTTTTTTTCAATTCAACGAATTCGTTCATTCATTTTAAAGAAAAGTGTCAAAGGCGTTGTATTAATACTAACTACTGCAAAGTTCTGAATCTAATATATTTTTAAACGAGTAGTCAGCAAATATGTAAAGCCAAGCTATATAATTCTGTTCGGCTTTTACATTTTCACAAACAATAATACGAGAATTATGTATAAAATGTTAAAAACAACTATAGGTTTAAGAACCTAATACATTTTGCTCAAGCAATATTAAAATGATGTTATAACCGTCAAATTACTGTAGTGTTCAAAATAGACTTACCCATTATTATACATATTATTCCATTCTAAATGTTATTTCATTTTACTATAAATAATAGTTTAATTTAATTAATTATGATGAGGCAAAGCGCGGTGTTGAGTTCTGCCACTCAACACGCAATGCCTCCAGAATTCGGCAGAAAGTGGGGAAAGGAGTGTCTTAACACCGTAGTTCCTTCTGCCTACCCTGCTGTGTGCGGAATACAGTGTGAAACTGAAAAAAAAAGGAAATTACAAAAATAATTAATAATAAAGAATTAATAATATCATATAAAAGAGAAAAAAATATGAAAAGTGAAAAATTGCATTAAAAAGTTCAATTCTTTCAACTGCTGCCGAAAGTTTAATGCTCACCTTGGGTTTTCATAAAATTAATATCTCGTAGCATGGCGCACAGGTACACAAAACTTCAAAACATGAAGGAACTTTCCAGGGACATGGAAGTAGAAAATTTAATATTACTGTGGCATGTATGTGTTGTTATATAACTTATAACGTGAACTAGCACAAAACTGGTTTGCATAAATACAACTTATGTGCATCCGAATCTGTTTAGATTTACTTGTTAACAATGTATTAAAGTTTGAACATTTATATGTAATAAAAAAATATTTTACGCGGCTTTTAAACTCCGACTAGTAGCTGCTGCTATATAGTGAAAACAAACGTTAAATATCTACTTCACGTAGATTTTATAATCTCTGCTACGACAGTGGTCATCGAGAGTTGGCAAGATATTTTGACAAATTATTGCTACCTCCTTTGTGGGTACAGTTTAAAATGGCGAACAACTAATTCTAACATTTTTATGCACCTTATGTACAGCATCGTCCACTGCATACTTCGACTATGTCCACTTTTTGAAAAATAAATAAATCACTTTATTTTTAACTTGCTAGATTTATATTATAATATAATAACAACAGTTTTTTTCTCTGGTGGTTATAAATCCAACCTATGGCCTCAGGCTAGCCCAGGTAGCACAACTAAACAGGTAAAAAAATTGTGACCCTAATCTAAATTCCTTTCATATTCAACATACGTAATCAAATATTTTCACCATAAATTTACATTAATAATATATAATTTTGACTTACGTAAACATCTAAGAGAAATATAGCGATATTTCAAAGCAATAAAAGGGATCATTTAAACAGTAATATTGAATGTTAGCTTTCTCGAGCGCAATCAGTACCCGTCATGATACCGCTGACTGACGCCCCGCCCCGACTAATTGCCGCCTACTCGTTTACGCAATATCTATGCAGATACCTACATAAAATGCTATATATTTATTTATTTTATTTATTGAACTAATAAAAATGGCTATCATAAAATGTAGATAAAATCTTAATTTTATATTACTTATAGGTAAAATAAATAATAATTGTCATGGTCAGTTTTTTTATTATTTCACTGACAAATATAGTATATTAATGGATGGATCATTTTGTTCCTGATAAAATATTATATATAAATTTTATTACGCTATGAACTCCAAGATTTATTCTTAAAATAATGACTGGCAGTCATATTAACGTCATATTAACTTTCCATATAAATAAATAAAGCGCTACCTTACCTTTTATCGCCGCCTCGATCACATCGATGTTCCGTAAGGTCAGCAAAACAGGTTCCAACATCAAACTCAGTCGGAAGTCAATATGTCTTCTTTCCGTTAGAAATATAGCATACATACGGTAACGCAATGGAGAACATCGAAAGTATTTAATACTTTCCACTAAAATCGTAGCACCAATAAAACTTAATGATTTTGCATTTTCGACGTTTTTATGTAAACCGATTTCATTTAAATCACCTTTCAAAACCCTGCGAATGTTCACTGTGTACACTCGTTTATTATTATCAGAATTAACACCGTACACTTTACCAATGAATATATATGTAGAGCGTAGAGTCGCCTCTTTTAATATATCATTGTCGTAAGTGACACTTATGCTACAAGCATGTCGCCTGCTGGGTGCCCTCGCTCGCTCGTGTAATTGCACGTCCATGTCGGCGACGTCCATCGAGAGAGCCAACAGCATTAATGCTACCCACATGACGGTTCAATATAAACAACTAATATGAAACAAGTTATTACTGGTATCAATTTGTTTTACTTATTAACAAAGCGAAGTTATTATTAATTTTCACATATAGTAAGATTGGATCGAGATTAGAAATAGTATGGCTGGTAAGAGCGTGCGCACGGGCGCAGTACGCGCCGGAGGCTGTCGCGCCGCGCAGACTCGCACCCACTCATTCCAGACCGTTCACCTACCCCATATATTTACATACTGATTGATCACATAGTGTTTCATATATTTTTTGTTTTGCAGTACATCTTTGCAATCTTATTACGTTACGCATAGTTACTTCGAATTATAATATAAGTTTGATTTTATTGTTGCTATTATTAATATATATATATATATATATCAACTTAAATGTCCTGATTTCTTTTTTACATATAATTTATTTATTACTGAGCTCTCTAAGCTCTCAAAAATGAGCATGTCGGCACCCACACGGGACAGCACTCACATAAGGGTCAGTAAATTAAAATTCATGCCTACAAAGGCGTTCTATTAGAGTTGCAATTAATATGAAAATCTCTGGACAATATTTATGACACTGACAGAGGCGAAATTATACCGGATTTTAATATTTACCGACGGCCCGTATTTTATACGACGACGACGACGAGGGGATTACGTGCCAAATATAAACGTGAGCTGCGTTATCCAAATTTAATAGTCGCTATTTGACACTTGATCATTCGCGTTTCATGAAACGACTCATTTCGAACGCAGTAATAGCCCTCGTTTATTATTCCGGACACCCAATATTCACCTACAGCCGGCTTATTTATGTTTATGAGCGTCACATCCTCGATTCCTTATCGTCATTCAAAATTATTATAATGAAAAAAAATAAAAAGTATAGACATATGAGTACAGCAGTATCACCTCTACGAAGTATGTACGTAAACCTAGAGCATAATGCATTCTATATGTGCATGCTAACGAGTTAGCTGATCCCCTGCGAGCACAGGTAGGGGATGATTTCCAACATGTTTGGTACGATTACTTTCGCAGCCACCGGAGTGTGGCCGCGTGATATATGAGAGCAGCCTCTCATCTCTGAAATAATAACCCGTGAATAAACATAAAAGGCTGCGGTAACGCCGCGAGCTGTATATTCCGCTGCAAAACCTCGTAAATAATTGCCGTGGCTTTCGCGCTAATTCTCCGCCAAGAGAGAAATCTATGAGACCGTTCGCGTAGCGGCGTCATGAGAGATTGCTCGCTTTTCTGTTGCCTGTTGCGCCAATTTATTAACAATTAGTATTCTATTGCAAGCGAAGCATAGATAATAAATCTGTTGGAAATTAAGACCTGACAAAACGGTTGAGCACAACGTCAGGTCTTTCAAATGATAGCACTTAGTCCTTGTAGTGAGTGTTCTTAGATCACACACGAATGCAACTTTCACATTATAATATATTCTTATTTTCATCTCAGAAAGCTATAAAAATAAGGAACTTTACGACTTGTTATGTTACAAGCAAATTTATAAATGGTATATTTTATAAGTTTTTTTTCAGCTTCATTGCTTATTTATGGTGCATCTTGCATGTAACAAGGTGAATAGAGTGATGTAGTGTTAAGACACTTCGTTCCCCACTTCACCACCGTCGAATTCTAGAAGCATTGCGTTTTGAGTTTAGGAATTCAACGCCGCGCTTCGCCTCAACACCACAAAAAATAAAAATATTCAATATTTCACTGGTATCGAACCCACAACCTGTCGGGTTTACATTCATCTCATTATATAATATATTATTCTTCTGCTACAAATAAAAAATGTACTGTACTTTAAATGTGAAATTAAATAAGGTACTAGCACTTTGTTAACTTAAACCTACTTTCTCTGATGCATTACTTTCGAAATTTATTTGCCACATACATACATACATACATAAAGATGTGCGTAAAGTAATGATGTCAAGAACGTCGTCGTCGTCGTAAGATATCGCAGCGTTAATTAAACATTCCTCGGCGTTCTCTCTATATTAAGTCGTTAGAAAAGTGTATCTCATTGTGATTTTATATTTTTCACCACATTTGATAATCGTTCTAAAAGAAAATTCAAATTACGTAGTTAAATTATTTGATCAACGTAATGGTTAAACGACATTTATTGTTCCATCAATATTTAATTGTATAAATAAGTACACAAATAATATGAGATACCTGAATGCTTATATTTACAAAAAATAAACTATTTAAAAGCATCATGACTCTTAATATAATGAACTCAACCCTTATCGTGACACTACAGAGATATTTTTCAAAATTAAATTAAATTATGGCGAATACTTGTAAAAATATTTAACGACTTGTCTCTAGAATAATAGATTAAACTTAAAGCTCGCCTTTATAATACGGATAAGAAGGATTATAAAAGGAAGTGGGCACGAAATGTAGATAAGAAATAATAGATTGCCGTTGAAAAGTGAAGAAATGACAAGTCATTCATATTTTCTACTAGCTTTTGCTTATGGATCTCCGCGAATTTTTTCATTCTTTTTTTAACACTGACGATGAGTTTTATATAGCTATGTTTGATTTTGTTTTCTTATCTTTGATTAACTGCACTGCTATTAAAATACATAATAATAATAAATGAAACAAAATACTTAATAATATTCGTTTAATATTTTCTGAAAATATATTTACAAAAGTGTCAAAATAGAGTAAGACAATGAAGTATAGAAATACATTGCAATATGTAATTCGTATGTTTTTTTTTCATATTTTCAAGATATGCGATTAATTACAATACCGATTAAAGATTTGAACAATATCACAATTGAGTTATAAGATTTAAACTCTTTGATAACACGCAAATAGAATCTCTACATATGTATCTAATCTTATTTTTAACCATAGATTTATGCATGAAATAGTTATTTTAAGATGAAGAAAATTAATAGACTATTATCAAAGCTAAAAATATTATTTTATGCAGTTATAAGATAAATCTTAGTTACAATAGAACTCAATGTTTGAATAATTTCATAAATGTTAATTTTATTATATAAGTTTACAAAGAATGTAAATAAAATAGACATTGTTAACAAGAATTTCTAAAAGTCTACTTATATTTATAAAACATGAAATATCTACCTCCAAATTGCCATACATATTCGTATTTTTAATGCGAATAGGTATATCATGCGGACGCAAATGTAGTCGCGACATGAAAGAAATCGCGGTCATGTAAGGCCGATTGGTCAACACGACTATACATTTCAGAGTCAAAATGTGTAAAAAAAACATTAAATTAATCTATCTCGCACACAACAGAGTTGGCAGAGGGAACCTAGTGTTAAGACACTCTGTTCCGACTCCACTTTCGACTCCGCCGATTTCCACACAAATGTATACTCGCCGCCATGCATCTATCAATCAATTGTAAACAAATATTTATTTCATTGCTTTCCTATTTACTGGAAAAATTTACACAAATGTTTGAATTTGATAATAGTACAATATTTTTATAACATAAACATGTCATCCTTGCCAGAGTTTTAAGAGGTATTAAACACATACTTATAGTATATATATATTTTATTTTATTTCTATAGTCTTAAAAAGTGCTTCCACACCATCTCTGGTTCCAGCCGTGATTATAATTTCTGGCGAATCACTTTGGCACCATTTTATAGTAACCTAGACTAGAAGTTAGATGTCATTAGACTACTTATGGCAACATTGCTTACTCATAAATAAAAAGCAAACGAAATCAAACTTGGAATAATCTCGGCAACAAGTAATTACTAATTTCGTTAAAAATATAAGTGAAAGTGATTATTATGAGTATATATTTACATTCTTTGAAAACCGGTTGTAATCAGTATCAAGGACACTCTATCTGAGCGAGGTTGTACGGCGTACAAGGTCGAATACCGTGAGTGGTGACGGAGAGGCCACGGGAAGGGGGTATGATGTCGCGACCGCTCACACGCAAGCGATGGACGCATCCAACAAACCCGTGCAGTGCGTGTGTACCTGACAACCTAAATCAATTCACAACTTAATCTTTATTTTAATTGGTTTTTTAAAATATTGATTATTCTTCAATTTTTACTCAAACGCCTATACATTTCCATTAGGGCACCCACATTCATGAGTATTAATAATGTCAGACATCATTTCATAGTTTCATGAGATCAACCCAAACAGAAGTTACTTACCTCGTAATGTTATCTGGCGGTTGACCGACGTGGATGAATGGATCCACATCTAACGAACTCATTCGTCCATGCGTTGTCCCTCTGGCCGTAGTCGAACCCAACTTTAGCATCGCATCTTTTTTATACCGACGTGCCGATATCTTGGATCTTATATCTACTTTCACTTTTCCCGACCGTAACTCTGAGGGGCCGTTCCCCGCATCCCATCGTAATATGGCTCTATCGTCGACAAATCCGAGCCATAAATAATCTCTTACACCTGATGCACTTATTAGAGCACCCCTTCCGCATACAGCTGAGACTTCCGCCCAAATGTCGAATCGTTTAGCTGGTAAATGTGTCCTGGCTGTCATCCGCGCGAGACCGTCAAACAATGGCGCTGTGTATATTTCATTTACATTCTCCTCGTAATATTCATCGTATATTGGATAATTTTCCTCAACTTCATTCGTTATATATTGCTCCTCTGAATGGTTTTCAATTTCAATGGCTTTGGGCGCGTTTTTATTACAACCGCTCCCTACATTCTTTTGTGTATGAGTATTTTGTGCTGTGTCTAATTTCTCTGTGAATTAATCATTTTTATAAAACACAATGTTTATATTTATATTAAGTTAAAACAGTGCATTAACTACTTTGTGCGAATATGCTAAATGCTAGCTCTCTAGCGATAATCAACTGGCGGTAAGATGTCGATGCAAGTCAGCTCAGGTTCGGGGCTGTCGGGTTTGCCACTATCGCTGGTGTCTACTGAAGCGTCGGTGAACTGGATGGAGTTTGGAGTGCGTTCCATATCTGAGAATTTTGTGTTTTTGATATAAATTTTACGTGAATTGAAGCGTTCAGCTGAGCGACTACCTCGCCTGACTGTGGGAGCCTCTTGACTACAAGGACCAAATGCTTGAGCTACGACGTCGGATTGCGTTCTACACGCGTGGGCTCTTAAGTGGCAAGTAGAAATGTAGGTCCGTCCGTCACTGCCGCAGACAGAAGGAGCTTCGATCGCTGGACAATCTGCAGCCCCGCACTCGCAAGTGGCGAGCCCGCTGCGAATGACACAGTAGGCGCCGAAGTAGCAAGTCATATGCTCGCAATCGGTGGCTGGCAGTTGGGTGGATTCCGCTGTTGGAAAGAAATAAATATGTCATGATTTTCCTTTTGTTGCTTCTAATAGATACGTTAATTCTTCATGTTTATTATTTATGCAAAAAAAAATTTTTTAGCTTCTCTCTGTATCCTGCCAATAGGGTAAACAGGGTGGGCAGATGGAACCTAGGAACCTAGTCTTATGACACTTCATTCTCATTAAGACACTCCCGTTCCCCAATTTCCGCCGATATATGGAGGCATTGCGTATTGAATGTCCAACACACAATACCTCCAATGAGAGAAAAAATGAAAATATTAAATATTGCATTTCCTAAAGTAAAGTATATAGTAATAAAAATACACTTGTAGTGTGGTTCTGGCGTAGCCTCAAAAAATAATTATAAAAAATCTAGAATAACAACTAAATAAAATTTTAATAAAATATGATATAAGCGAGTACGTACGATCGAAACATCCATTTGGACCAAGTGTGTGCTCATGGTTGGAGCAGACTGTGCACTTTTGACCTTGTATACCAGACTTGCAAACGCACCGTCCAGTCATTTGTTCGCAGTCTTCTCGCACAGACCCAAATGCTGAGCAACCACAAGCTAAGGGGAAAAACATATTTTAATTTGAATACTAATCTTAAAATGTCTCTCATATGTAATTTTTATTAATGAAATTAATTTAAATATGATCATATTCCTGTTCGTAGATTGAAGCTACAACAAGCTTATGCTCAGACAGATATTAATACTTTTTTATATTACTTTTTACAGTTTACTTATAACATTTATAAATTAAAAATATATAAATTATTGTTATTATATATTTGCGTTTTAATCTATATCAATGCTTTACTTACGTATACATCCAGTATGACCAGTGCCTATACGTGGTAGCCCCCAATAACCAGGTTCACAGCGATCACACTTCTCGCCGCCAACTCCTGGCCTACATTGACACTGCCCATTATCGTCACATTGTTCTGAGACGGACCCTAGCCTATGACAACCGCACTGAGATGGGCAGCCGGATCCACCTGGTCCTCTCGCCGGTGTTACACCGTCAGCGCAGCATCCGTACCAAGATTCTTGGCAATCTTTCTTTTCTACGACTGTTTTATCTGTTGTTATGATATAATGGTTAATTAACTTCATTTAAAGTTTAAAATTTTTATTTTATATTGATTTATAAAGATAAACAATATCATTATTTGTAAAGACATTGTGTAACTTATTTCTAATATCTTAAGAAAATCTAGCCGTTACCTTTCCGACAACAGCGAGCGGCTTTAGCAGTATGGTGACAGTAGCTACCAGCAGGACAGTCCTTGCGATGCGGACCGCCGCCACAGTCCATAGGGCGGCCTTCAGCGTCAAGAATGGGCTCATCGTCTCCACATGGGCGGAACTGTAACAAGTAAAAATTATTATTTTCAGATCGATAATTCAATATTTATAATATAAGCAATTATTTGTCTTTTTTAAACTCTATGTACAATGTACTTTAGTAGTAGTACAATAGATATTAGTGTTTTTTTATTAAGAAGCTATATATATTTATTAGATTGATAAATTTAAACATATTTTCTTATAGTTACGAAAAACCCTACGTCTGCTTATGTCAACCCATTTGCTCAGATGTAATTCCAAATAGCTCAACAGAAACCAATTTAACTTTCATCGTATGTTAATGCAGAAAAAAATACTCTTTTCCCGTAAAATAAACAAAGGTACCTCCAATCCCCTACAAAGTGCTAGCGGTCGAAGTCTTAAATCCTCTTGACGTCTACACGCCTCTAACTTCATATGGCACAGAGTTGGGTACATCCTCAAGTCAGATGCACACACAGGTGCAGACGCAGCAGCCGCAGCCGCAGCACAATCGAAGAGACAAGCGCATCTCGGCTGCCCGTTGCCGTCAACTGCGCACGTCGCCTCGTATGCGCACTGAACTCGCGCGCACACAGCTGTGCCGGTTGGTACGCTGGAACTCTCTGTATCGTCTAGGCGTATATCGTTGCCGTTCTCCATTAGTCTGGCCGATTTGTTTGAATCTAATTGAAAATATTTGTTAATATTTGAAATAATACCGATTCAATCTCTAAAAAGCTAATATTTCTTATAGTAAAACAGCAAAATGAATTTAGTAAGCCCATTGATATTTTTTTCATGTGGCTCGTACTTCCCATAGTAAGCGACTTTAGGGAGCCTTCCTTAGGCTTTCCTAACTAATATGCAATAATGATATCTGATAGTATAATAATAACATAAAATTTACTATGGATTCCAGTGATATTTCCGTCATGTGGCTCGCAGTCCCCGTAGTACGCGACCTTGGGGGGCGTCTCGCCTCGCATGCGTGCCTCGCACGCCGCCCGCTGCAGCGCGCATTCGTTGGGGAAGGTGCGCCCGGCGGCGCACACGGGCTCGCGCGGCGCGTCTGCGCACGTGGAAGCGCACGCGCACTTGCCGCGCGAGCACCACATGCCAGCCGGGCATTGGACACCGCCGCACGATTCTGTTTGTATTGTTAAAGTTTTTGTAAGATCACACACATTTAAAGATTTTTGGGGCTACTTCGTGAAATATGAAAACGCCGAAAAAATAAGAAAATATTTAATCTGTGCAGAATTTTTAAGTTTCATTTTTTCAGTTTCATTTTTAATAATTACTTTAAAAAACTATTTTAAGTCAAACATATTAATATATTACATTCTGAATTCTCACCACATGACCCCATATGCTTAACGTGAATTCGTTTTTTTTCCCGACAGGCTAGATCTCGAAGTGCGCATACACTGCTGTAAGTCTGATTATCGCTTCCGCAAATTTCTTCGGTTTCCTAAAATAAAAGCAATGTAACATTAATTATTATTTTTTTAATATATAATAAATGTCTACTACAACATGATATTGTAGCGGAGTTCGGAAGTTCTTTAGTAGACTAGAATTAAGTCCACTATTTATGTAAAGTTAGGTATTGGATAACATTCTTGTCGTTCAGGGATAAATTTATCCCTGTAAGAGCTATCCAAAAATTTTGCCCAAAAAAATAAATCGCCACTATGGCGATTTGAATTCATACGTAATTAGTAGTTTCTAGTGTATAGTAATATTACTTACAGTCCCATCTTCGCAGTGTTTGGGACAAACACAGCTGGCTTCAGAGACTCCATCGCTCTCACAAACGGCATAAAATTCGCATTTCTTATTTTCACAGCCATCTACAACCCAAAAATATAAAGTTAATTGATTTGTGGTTAAATTATAATAAAGATCGATATAGAAGTAATAGGTTCAATTTCCTGATATCTCATCGTTAGGATAGGACATCAACGCCCCGCTTTATCGTATACTCTATCAAGGGAATAAAATTAATTGAAATTAATAGTTAAAATATTCGTGGTCACCGAAACCCTGAACATAGTATGTAGCTACTATCAGCATTTTCTCATTCGCGATGATATGTTCATCAACGTATTCTTTATGTTACGTTATCTAAAAGTATATAAAAGTACTGTGTATAGGTGATTAAAACAAAACTTAAAAACTTACTGCACGGCCCATCGTACAGCACTTGTACATGTCGGCGATGCCGACAAGCCTCTAGTTGTAGCTTGCACCTGTTGCCGTACGAGATGCCATCCGAGCCACATACGGGGGCAAATTCGTTAGAACACTTGGGACAACGACACACGGCCCTCCCACCCGTGGACACGCATTCACCGCCGTGAGGACATATACGCCCGGCGCATACTCCGTTTGATCCTATTTACAAAACAAATTATTAAATCAAAAAGGAATGTAGTAATTAAGAAACAATTACTCTCTCTATCAATTTTTAAATAAGTTTTCTTCTAGGTACTTCTTAATAGACCGTCTCCATACTTTTTTATTTTATTTAGCGTCACGCTGTACCCAGCTCACTGCAGTTCGAATTTAGTGTTAAGACACTCCGTTCCCCATTTTCTGCCAAATTCTGGAGGCATCGATTGATGAGTGGCAGAACTCAACAACGCGTTTCCCTCGACACGAAGGCGAAGAAATAAAAATATTTAAATTTCATTTCTTCGACAAAGAATCAAACCCACAATCTGTCGCGTTTAATAACTTAATAACTAACGATAATTATACAAATGATAATAAATCAAAATGCATTCGATATTTTCTAATAAATAACATAGATTTCAATAACCAATTAATTCCTATTCTTAAGAACTGTCAATTTCCACATTTGTTCATATTCATTCAAAATTTCAACCTGTTTATACATTTAGTTATAAAGTAAGTGATAACGCACATATTAGTGAGCAAATAATCTATAAATGCTTCCAAATTATACCTTAAATAAACTCGACTCATATCTTTTAAGTGGATTTTATTACATAAATATTAAAAACTATGTTATAAAAAACCTACCGTATAAAAGTAATTAAACTTGAACAAATTGATATGTGTTTAATCTTAACTGTATAATTAATATAATACTCAGTTAGATAACTTTCTTGTCCCATAAAGCCTTTTTATCTTATTTTCTCAACACGGGCCGTAAATAAATGAAACATAAAACTGGTTTTAATTTGTTAAATATTCCTGTATGTCCGAAGAAAATAGGATAGTACTGAAATAGTAATTAACTTCCGAATCTTAAGTTATAGAGGTAAATAAATATTTGCGTTTTTATTTGTAATAGCTTAGTTTATCTTTCTATTTTGCAAATAAAAGCTTGAGATTCGAAGGAAGCGCTTAACAAAATTTATTATTGCGTCGAAGCCAGTCGTAGCGAAAGGACACAGACTGTAAATGCGGCAGATTGAGAGTTTGATCCTCACCCGAGAAAACAAAACATTTCGAGATTGTGTCTAGGCAAATCACGGCATTGAACTCCGCCACTCAACATGCAAAGAAATATTTAACGTTCTCATTTCTTTATTCTGGTGTCGAGGCAAAGCGCAGCGTTGATTTCCGCGAGTCAACACGCAATGCCACCAAAATTCGGTGAAAAGAGGGGAACAAAATTTCCTAATACTAGTCTCCCTCTGGCCGCAGGATGCGATACAACGTGAAGACGTACCACAAGCGCCCGCATGAACGACTTTCAGCTCCCTCCCCAAAAGACAGGCGGCTCGCTTCAACTCGCACTCGCTGTCATGGGAGCGCGCGTCGGAGCCGCACACAGGGCGCAGCACGGGCTCGCACGGTGGCGGACACGCGCACACCGCCCCACTACCTTCCACGCGACACTCCGCGCCGTGTCGGCACTCCACTTCCGCACACGGATTGACACCTGGAAATTATGTTCATTATTATTTTTTTTCGAATGGATTTTATTGCCGTTGACCGGTCCCGGTTGACCGGAAAGACAAGAGTAGCTCGCCCCTGAAGAAAAGACACGAGCTTTGATGGACGCTCGTGAAGGGTTGGCGATCGCAGGGGAATGTCCTGCGTACGCTATTCGTTCAGACTCGGGAGAAGGCTTATAATTAAATCATTGTTATTTCTTCATTCTGGTAGACACACAGTGACCCAAACGTTGAGCGAAAAATGGGGAATACAGTATCTTAACACTAGGTTCCCTCTGTCTTTCCAGGTATGCAGAAAACTGCTTTTATATTGTTACTGTACAATAAAACTTTTAAAAGTAATATAGGTAATATATTACTTTAGATTTTAAGTAGGCTTATAATAGAAAAGTCGTACCCGAGCTGCACTGTCCTTTGAATATAATTTTCAATTGTTTTCTAGCACGACACGACTCTCTGTGCATTTGACATTCATTGGAGTAAGTTTTTCCATCAGATGCACAAACGGGTGAAAATTCAAGAGGACAAGGCTCAGCACAGCGGCAAGAAGGCTGTCGTCCATCGTCCAGCTGACACACTTCGGGATCGGGACAGGTTACTCCCGCACATGGATCTGTTACCAAATATAACAAACATTTTGAACAAATCGGACTATCTTAATTAAATATAATATATTAATAATACATTCGTATTATTTTATTTTTTTGTAAATGAAACAGGTTCGAGACAAAACGAAGTTGTTTTTAGCAGGTATACATGCCAATTCCTTTATTTCCTTGTAACTATTAAACCGGTGAACCGATTTTTACAATGTCTATGGTTTTATTTTGATAGCGCAAGTGTTACTGGATTTATTGTTTTAGTTTATGTTTATAAGGTATTTGTACCTTGTTCACTCTGCCTACCCAGCTGTGTACGGGAACAACGTGAAGCTATTTTCAGGTTTTTTGTTTTGTTAATAATTCAGTTATCAGTTTTATATAGGCAGGTTACTATTTTTTAAATATTTTGAACATTACGCATTATTACGCGTTATTCCTGCATAGAGAACGGGACGAAAAAATTACGATCTTCTATTGTCGTTGAATTTTAAAGTTAAACCAAAAGGGCAGCACACAACATATTTTAATAATTAATAAATTTTCAATTACAATCTAAACTCATGTTATACTTACCACATTTACCGAAATATTTAAAAGTTATATTCGTGTTAGTTTCGCATGCGGCGCGTCGCATCTCACACACGCCCGGGTAGTCCCTCGCGTCGCTGCCGCAAAGCGGTCGGGAACCTTCATGGTCTCCATAGCTTGGACAAGAAGTGGGACATTCGCAGTGGTAACTTTTTGCGTCCGCTGTTGGCCGACACTCTTCGCCAAAACCGCACGACACTCCCCGACACGGATCCGGCACGTCTGCCACAATATGCACATCAATTAGCTGCAACAATACAAACTATAATCTACGATACAAATACTATGTGAATAACAGTAGCCCACTGACCGTAAACTCAATAATATGCTCTTCATCAAATTTAAGAAAATTAAATATATATTATATCAATGGAATTAATTCCAATATAATTGAGTAGGCCGTCTATTCAGTGGTTTTCAGTAAAGTGGCGTATTCGTATAATCAAATATTTAGAAATTTGTGAGTGATTTCACATGAGGGATTTTTAATTTGATTGTTAAAGAAAACTGGCCAGATCAGCCCGACTGTTAGATCTGCGCTCGTCATTTCTTTTCCAATTCAACTCAATTAAAAAGAAGCTATAATCAAGGCCTTTCGTATCACACAATAATTTAAGAAACTGTTAGTCTAAAAATCTTGGAAATAACACCAAAACAAAAAGAGTTTGTGAATGAACTAAAATTTAGCAAAAACAATACAAATAATATAAAACATTGTTTGCCCATACTTGTTAAAATTAAATAGTCTGCGCTTGTATTTTTTCTCAATATAGCTATATAATAGGTCTTTCGTATCATATAATAGTTAAAACTATCCATTAATAGATCTTGGAAATAAAATATACTAGATATAAGTATAACAAAGTTTTAAATAAGATACAAAGATTTTGATATTGTAAATTGTTTTTTTTTAAATCACAAATTCCCTATCTGCTAAACTGCTGAAAATCGCTTTTTCAAATATGACAAGTTCTTTTTTATTTTCAATGTCTTGTATATCTATCACGTCTTTCTAACAAGTCATGCATATACCTACAGTCGCAGATTACAATTCTTGAGATGTACTTTCTTTTCAGTTTCACACTGTATCTCACACAGCAGGGTAGGAAGAGGGAACCTAGTGGTAGGATAGGTAAAATAGTCCGTTCCCCACTTTCCGCCGAATTCTGGAGGCATTGCTTGTTGAGTGACGGAACTCAACTCCGCTCTTTGCCTCGACACCAGAGCAAGTAAATGGAAATGTAAATTTTTAGCAAATATTTAATTTCCTCGAATGGGGATCAAACACAAAAAAAGTTTACAGTCACACTTTGAGCCCCTGCGGCACGACTGGCCTCTGATGTACTTCATAATCTTTAATGAATTTTATATGATTATTTATTCATTTATCTCTTTAGTACTCACCACTCGGGAACAGGTAACAAGCAAATGCTGTAGCTGACAGCAGCAGGGTAAGCGTTGCTGGACTAGTTGACATCGTTGTTCTACCAGACTACCACAATATGCTAGTCGATACACATATGATGTCGCATAGCCTTTATTTATACCTGGAAAATAGGTGAATGCAAATCGCAGGAACGTCATTTGATAAAAAGCCATATAACATCTTATAAAAAAAAAAGTACCTATTAATAAGGAATAAAATTAACACAACACATAATAAAAATGTTGAATGTAAAAAAATAATTATTATATTACAATACATAACAGAAAACTTAAGAATTGTTTTTTTATATAATTTCATAAAACATTTTTAAAAACATCACATTCTTAGAACAATTATATAAATATCAATGGTAGAAACGTCTATGGAAGAAGGGGCAGTAAGTTTTCAGTTTTCTAAAGTAAGAAAAAAACATTTCTAAAGATTGATTACAATTATAACAACTATGCCTTAGAAACCTTAATTAATGTATGTTTAAGAATATTATATTATTATTTATTCATTTATCTCTTTAGTCTAAAAGGTCTAAATTTTTAAATCACTACATAAAAAACGTAATTTGAAAATTTGGAATATATTTACATTTCACCTGTATCCTTAAAATTAAAATATCAAGAATTCAACGTTAAGTCCCCATCTGAATATTAAAAGATATTATTATATTGAATTTTTTTCAATCAATAAGATCGGTTACGAACTGATTAATCTAATTAACAGGTGACAGAGTGTTATACAATTATTATTTCTAATTACACTTACCGAGAAAATAACGAATAGATGAAAACTTATTGAACAATTTAAGCTTAAAAATGTAATCTTTCAATTCCCTACATGTTTTTACTGGCTAATATCGTCACAAGAAAGTACTCGACTGAAGTGTGAAACCTTTAGGTATCTGCTTTCAGGACATGCGCAGTCAGTCGGCGTTCATTGAGAAGGATTTAATCTATAAATAAATTGCGAGTATGAATGGATTGTGATGTAAAACTAAACGAAATTTATGATATGTACTTATTTATATAAGAAAATGATATTATTTTTGAGATAAATAGATATATATTTACTAGAGAAATATTTAAATAAACTTAAGAAAAAATATATAAACGTATAGAATAAATTCAAAGTTCAACTTCAAGCACAAATAATAAACTTAATAATCAATACGTATTACTTGTTCTTATATTATTTACATAGGTAGATGCATATTAAATAATCAATTTTCTCCACGCAACAATAATATATAAGCAAGAACCAAAAATGATACTTTGTCACGTTTCCACAGAGGGAATCGCTGACATTTCGCACACTTGATACCCCACACGTAGATCTTGGAATTCTAATAACCCGTAATATTGAAATTGTGTAATCCTGATGAAATCATCCATTGTTCTACTTAACATTAAAATTAAATGTAATAATCGGATCATTCTTGTCTCCAACTTTGAGCAAGTCATACCTGTTTAATTTTAAGCTAATTTTAATAAAGTATTTTAATTAAATCGGTTTTTTTTGGTTCCTACGCTGCCGCCGTACTTAATTGGCGCAGTCGGTAGGATTGTCGCGGGCCGGGTCGCGTAACTTAAATATCGGCAACATCGAGATTAACGTCTACACGGTCCACCCGGGTGGCTCTCAAGCACCAGTACGAGTATCCAGAATCTACGAGGCGGCGCAGCGAGGAGTATCCAGACATTGATGCACCAGATAAGACCAGATTTAACCCGGTAAGTACATTAGAATCTTTCTAGTGATTGCTTATACGTATTTTTTACATTTAAATAATATTTAAATAAATAAATAATTATTTAAATAATATAAGAAAAGGAGGAAATCCTGAGATAACGCTGAAACTTTTTTTTTTATTAAAATAAACTACATCGACGGGCTCTTAATTGCCCGTGCCTTTTTTTACAATATTTTTCTTTGTTTATATGGCATATCAACAGTTCGGGATTAGCTTAATTTATTATCTTAGGTATATTCTTACATGCTAAGGTGAGTTACCTTACTGACTGTAATTTTTTTATTTTTTTAATATTTTCTTTTTTTAAATTATTTTATTATAATTTTTTTATTTATTTATTTATTATTTATTTATTGTATACATTTATCTTATCTACGTTAGTTTAATTTTAGTGTTTTGCTACATATTTTTTCGTTCTTGGTGGTGGATGTCTGTGGTGCGGTGGAGGGCGTTGGTTTGGGAAATGCCGGTATGGGTGGAGAAGACGCAGATGCGGATTGTTGTGCAGGCACTGTTGCCGAAACTGATGCCGATACTGGTGCTGGTGCGGTTGCTTGTGTAGACGTTACGGGGAGGTGTTACGTTCCCACACACAACCTGTAACCCTACGCCATGGCTCGCCTCACACTGGATATATTGAATTATAGATAGAATTGTTAACACGTAAATATTTACCGACTTCAGTTCTCTAAACCAATACAAAGTTTTTACTCTACACAGACAGGTGAATTGTGTTTATTAATACGAGTACGAACAATCACCGCATACTTGTTACAAAAAAAGTAACCTGTCCACGTTTAACTTTATAACATTATTTATTTAGCAGTTCCAAGATGCGTATAAGCCAGGCCACCCTGCACAAGTGATCTTGTGAAGTACATCGCTTCAATATTATAAGCTCTGTGAAATACGATAATACGTAGATTATAAAGATATATTTATATATTTATAAGATAAGCCTTTAAGCCTATCTTACATTCAGACACACCAATGTTTATTAAAGCGTTTCGTATGAGCTTTAAGATTGTTCCGAAACATTAATGGGTACGTATTAGGTATAGGGTTCTCTTTTTCTTTATATATCCTGTCCTAATTATTATTATTTTTGATAGGATATATCATTTTATTAATTTATTTAGTAACTCTTTTTTTATAGCTTCACTAATATAGCAAAGTTTAACAAAGCCACTTCTAGCAAACTTGATGAGATGGCGCCACTGCCACCTTCCAATTTCATTCCACATTCCAATAAATTTCGTATATTGCCGTGACAGGTGGAATGCTCGCGCATCCGAAAAAATGATTTCATAGTTTATGCACCTGATCTTGTACTTAAATAAATATCGAATTGAAACGAAACGCTGCAATGTCATTTTTTTTTCAAAATGAACAAAATCAATAAAAAGAATTTCAATAAATTGAATATTTGTGTAATATCCTTCCTTTAAACATATTTTATTTCTTTCTTTAGTCTATTTTCTTTCCTTCACTCATTTTGTTAAGCCCTAATGAATGAACTACATTATTAAAATGTTGCTTGCTGTTTTGCATGTTCTAGGGTCATTACTGTTACGACGATGTCAATATGTATTTGTCTTGGAGTATTGATTGTAAATTATTATACATTTAAGTAATATTAGATTATTGCTTAGTTGATCATCAATTCTATAATATAATGAAATGAAATTGAGTTATTTTCTGAAATTAACGACATGTTGAAAGCACCCTGTAAAAGTGTCAAGTGAGAGTTCAAATAAAAAACAAATAGTCAACTTTAATAATATGTTTATTATCATGGTGTACACCAAGATGCTTCCATTCTTATTACAGTCAGTTGCGTGTAACAGAGAATATGACTTTACATATTGTATAAAAATAGGAGTGTACGAGTCCCGCTAGGACTCAGAAATGCACGTATAATGAGAAAGGAAATGGAAATTAAAAATATTCCTTTACACTGCTAAAATGCAATGACGAAGTATATGTGCCACTCTTTAAGCTATACAATTTTCTAGATTGCACATGATTTTATTAATATATGCAAACCTGCTTAAAGTTGCTGAATTTTGTACAATGACTATCAACTATGCATATCACCTGTGTCTCTGTAAAATTAATTCCTTTTTGAAACATTAAATAAATAGAAAATTGAGAAATAGCAGATTGAGAATTCTATTAAAAACCAGTCAAATTGCCAAAAAAAAATTGGAAAAATATAAAAATAATAATATTATTTGGCTAAAATCTGTACATTAACAAATCAATCGACAGACGCGGTAATAAATAAATTTACTATACAGTCTCACTTAAAAACACAGTCACTATATAATTAAAGGTTTCAATTCGACATCGACGATCCTCGCTTATCACTTAAGATAAAACCACAGCACTGTTTGTCTCTTACACTGTACAGTAACGTCTAGGTCGGCGTCCACGGAAGATAAGTCTACGGCTATTTACATGTGGCATATGAGTGGGGCGCTATATTTACAAGGTGTGGAGAGCGAGAGGCGTCGGCTAGGTGGGCGGCGCGCGGCGGTCGTAGTCGCGGCGGTACACCTCGCGCTCGTACTCGCGCTCGTCGTACGGGTAGTCGGGCTGCGCCGCGTAGCCTCGCCACTCGTCCGGGTAGGGCCGCACCGGAGGGAAGCCCATGCCGCTCGCCATCGCCGCACCCTCGTAGTACCCGCTGTACGCAGTGTGCCCGCCCATGCCCGCGTACCCTCCGAACCTGTGTCAAATGTCACCTTACTACGACTATAATGCAAGTGTGAGTGTACCCACTAAAACTTACTAAATAATAGGTAGTTAGGTAGGTAATGTAAGAAAATTGAATTACCGTCTCTTGTCGTGTGGGCGCGGCGCGTTGCGGTCGCCGCGGTACTGGCGCGGGCCAGGGTAGGCGGGCGGCGTCCAGGCGGGGTGAGCGGGGTGCGCGGGGTGCGCGGCGTGGTCGGAATGCGCGTAGGGCGGCGGAGGGCGCACACGCTGCGGGCCAGCGCCGCCGCTGTCGCGGCGAGTGCGCGAGCGCTCCCGGTCCCGCTCACGGTCTCTGTCCCGCTCGCGGTCCCTGTCCCGCTCGCGATCCCTGTCCCGCTCGCGGTCTCGGTCGCGGTCCCGGTCCCGGTCGCGGTCCCGCTCTCGCTCGCGGTCGCGCTCCGACCGGCTCCGCTCTCTGTACATCAAATCGTCTCGCTTCAAGCTCCCTTCTCTATCTCTGCGATCCTTGCTCTTGTGTTTATGTCTGCTGATACGGAACAAGCGAGATGGTGATGAACGAGGATGTTAGCGATGATGATTATGAAATAAAAATGTGTTAATAAAACGAAAAGAATAAGCAAGGTATGAGTGCGGCCAATGAAATTAGATGCTTATGGATGGGGATGACATGGCAGTGACTTACCTCTCATGGCGTTTGTTTTTATTAGATGCTTATGGATGGGGATGACATGGCAGTGACTTACCTCTCGTGGCGTTTGTTTTCATTGGGTTCAGGATCACATTCACCCTCTTCCAACTTCCTTTTCACACCAGTGGTGTGAGCTGTCTTCTCGTTGTTCTTATCTAATTTGGCTACTTTCGGCCTCTTTTCTTTTCTGTCATGTTCATCATGCTTTCCATCTTTTTTATGTGATTTTACGTGATTATTTGAACTATTTACATTATTCTTCAAATTAGACTAGAAATAATACAATATGATTATAAAATAAACATGATAGAATAAAAATAAAATATAAAATTACGACGCCATCTTAGTATTGTAAGGTAAGCAAGACATTTAGGTTCCATTATCACTTAGCAGAATGAACTGTTTACTATTTACATTTGCTCTGATAATAAAACAATGTGCGTCGCCACTTAATACAGAATATATAGAAAGTTGAGCACAATGTCTTATCACTAGGTCATTATTGCTGTCTATTGTACTAAAAAAGACTTATATGTGTAGCATTATAATATTATGCATACCTTATTCTCTTTATGTTTGCCATCCTTCTTAGTATCAACATTTTTCTTAAGACCATATTTATATAGCCTATATAATTGCTTGGCATCAAAATTCGTAAATTTTGAGACAAAATACCAGAGATTACTCCTCCATTCAACTTTTTTTTCAGCATCAGAATATTCAGACAAACATATATCTATTTGGTTTCCTATTTGGGTAAGGCAGGCCCTTGTTTTTGATACTTGTTCAGATTCTGACAAGGTTTGGTCTGGGTTGTCTAGTGCTCTCAGTGCTTTCTTAACAGGTCTCATTTTTTCTTTACACTATGGCAAAAAGACATTTTATACAAAAATGTAAAGAACGGAAAAATATTTTAGAATCATTAAAATTATAATGTTTGCCCTTATTACCACTTTAATCATATATTCCTAACCATAGTAAATTAATCTATGCTGACATTCTTATATTATGCTTGTTACATTAGTTGTAATATATGTTGTTTTATTGTTAGCATCTCTAATAGGATTTTTTACAAAAATTCCGCTATCCAACAATCAACAAAAGATAGTACTGTTTATCTAATTTAATAAAGATAATCGTTAGGAGGAACATCGGAATTTTAATATTTGTAAATAAAATTTACAAAATATAATTTGTATAAAACTACAAACAAAGTGATAATTTATACAAGAATTATACAACATTCAAATAACATCTACATTAAGAGACCATGTCATGAAATTATAAGAATTATATCTTATTTAGAAAATATAAAAACACAAGAACAATTAAATCTTAATAATTTCAATTTAACAATATTTGTTATAGTCATATCTTTAAGCAGCAACCTTTAATAATAATAAACATTATAATATACCTCTTCAAAGACAGATGGATCTAAATCTCCTAATACTTCTAAAGCTCTGGGTTCATTGTTGGCTGTAAAATGCATAGGGCCAGCAGGCTTCTTACGGCCCTTTACTTTATCGCCTTTTGGTCGATCTCTACCCTCTTTCTTTGAACGTTTTTTATCCTTTTCCTTTCTATCATTAGATGTTTCATCATGTGTTAACACATCTTCCATTTTTGATTTACCCTAGAAAAATATAATAATGTAAAATCAGATTTACGCTATGTGAGAGCACACAGCAAGGGTAGGCAGAGGGAATCTAATGTTAGACCAAAAAAAAGTTTATGCTTTGCTTAGCATATTAAGTTAAAGAGAACAAACTTTACGTCCAAATCCAAATTGGGGAAAGGTCAAAGCTACACTTTGTCGATTAAAGAGGAAATGTAAATAATTTATACCCCGCAGTGGGGATCAAACCCATAACTATTGCGTCTGTAGTCAGACACTCTTCCATTGCACCACAATGGCCTCATTAGGTTATGGGAATAAAAAAAATTAAATGTGATAGTTTGGACATTAATGATAATGTTGTGAACTCTCACATTAATTTTTTTTTGAATAACAAAACTACTCAAATTGTACCTTATCTTTATCATTTTTTAAGTTCTTCTTCTTATCATCTCCAGAAGTCATTTCCTCTTCAACTACGTCTTTTGTCACTGGTTCCTTGTTACCCTTTTTCATTCTCGGTTTCCGTTGTTTTTGTTTACCATTCTTCTGATCTAACAATTTCTTGATAAGTTTCAACAGATATTCAGCTCTGGATTGTAAATGCTTGCCCTGTGGCTTTTTATCTTCATTAGTGAGGATTTTGTCTCCAATACCAAAGGATGAGTCCATTTTGATAGCCTCCCATGACCCCATTCCATATTGATAAATGCCAGCCAACAACTTCGAATCATCCTCTACACCCCATTCAACGTCAAAATTGGCGGGCCTTGTCCTTATAAAAAATATAATTTTATTAATTTAATATTGAAATATAATATAACAATATTCATATGTATGAACAGGCGCTGATAATTTTTAATTTGTAATATTTCATGAAATGGGTATTACCTGAAATCCAACTGCCATTTTAATCTGTCCTCTTTAGTTTGTGGCAAGAACTCATCCAAAGGTGCAAGTTCATTTTGACATGCTGCCATTGTTTTAGCATTTACTGGCACACCACCCAGCTTAAAAGTCTTTCTTGCATTTTTACGCCCATCATTGACCTCATCTTAAAATTTAATATATATAATTCAGACAAATACATAAAATATAAAGAGAACATACACCATTACAAAATTAACATACTGTTAGTTTCAGAAGTATCATTTATAACAGCCTTGCATCTCTCTTGCAGAATTTCTCCTAACTTTTTGAGATCAGCTAAAGGTTTCTCTTGTAACTCAGCATCACATGCAATACTGTCGAGATGTTTTAAAGGTGCTGAAAACTTTTTGTAACTCTTGACAAATCTTCGAATCTGAAAAAAGACAAATTACAACGATAAAAATAATTGAAATGTCTGTCTTAAAGCAGTGGAATAGTTTGCGACTGTAAACACGACTTTTAAAAGTTCGATCTCAATTCGAACAATGATCATATTTTAAAAAATCCTTTCTTTTGTAAGACAATACGTACACAGTGTTGAGCCACTTATCATGCTATGTCTATTAATATTTGACTAAAAGTGGGGGACTGAATGTTTTAGTCTAACTTTCTTTCATCTACCAAAAAAAATCCATCACAAAAGCAATCATGAAAAAAAAGCCATAAACTATAATTAACGGATTATTTGTCAACAGACGAGGCGTACCTCTTGATCAGTGAACCCCTTGATCTTCTCGCGGTGCGAGGCGGGCGGGCGGCCACGCTTGCGGGGCCGGTCATCGTCGGCGCTCATGTCAGCGTCGGAGGCGTCGCTCTCGGCGTCGCCCTCGCCCTCGCCGTCCGCCCCATCCGCGCCGTCCGCACCGTCGCTGGTGCCGCGGCCACGACGCTTCCTACCACCTGCGATTACATATCAAGCAATTAGACGTGTGATGAGGCCAGTCGTGGCGCAGGGGCACAAAGTATGCTGCAAAATCGACTGGTTGTAGTTTTGGGTTGAGTCCCACTCGAGGAAAGAAAATATTTATATTATCATTTTTATTTCTTCGCCCTGATGTCGAGAAAAACCCGGGGTTGAGTTCCGCCACTGAACACGCAATGGCTCCAGAATTCGATGAAGAGTGGGAAACGGAAATATGTCTATGGGAGTGGAGTACCTTAGCACTGGGTTCCAGATTGATAGTTCCAGATTGATAGTTCCAGATTGATAGTTCCAGATTGATAGTGTGAAGCTAAAATTTTTTAAAGACAATATTTTATTTCAAGTAAAAGTACTCACTTCCATCTGCACTGTTCTGCTGCATGTTTTTTCTTCGTGGAGGCAAATATAAATCTTCCATTTCTTTGTTTTTTTCTTGTTCAGCTATTGTTTTCCTAACATTCTCAGGTATAATATCATCCTAGAACAGAAAATATTATGATTTAAAAAATTTGACTTTCAAACTTGTCTCTCACATCTAGCATAGTAATAGAAATAACCTAGGATGACACTCTAATATCATTTTTTTAGCAACATCAAGCTTTTCCCTACTAGGCTACAGATATAAATGTAACTTAAATATTAGCTTCGCCCTGAATTGAAATCCAATCAGCAAATCATTTGTTCTTTATAAAAAAATTCATTTTCTCTCATTCTAATTTCCTCGCTCTGGTGTCGAGACAAAGCGCGCCGTTGAGATCCGCCTCTCAACACGCAATGCCTTTAGAATTGGACAGAAAGTGGAGAACAGAGTGATTTAACATTAGGTTCTCTCTGCCTCTCCTGCTGTATGAAGGATACGGGTGCGTGAAGCTGATTTGATTTTATTTGGTCTTTTTTACTTTTTTATTTTATTACATCACACAGTTGTTGAAGTGTCTTACCCAGTCTTTGCCCTCCTCTTCTGCCCCTTCTTTCTTAACTTCCATCACAGCCTTTTCTTCATCAAATGCAAAACTAGCAACCTTAAAGGCCGAAAGCAATTCATCTCCCGCCATTGATGGACCTTCATCTCTAGTTTCTGCTCTTTGCAAAATTTCATCAATATCACACTGAAAAAAGAAAAAAAAGTAGTTTACTTAGTAATTAAAAATTTTAGTTTAAAAAAGAATGAACTTCGCTTATACATTGAATGGCTTACATACACTAGAAACGCGAAATAAGTTATATTTCTGCATAAATTGTTCTAAATAAAACTTACGACAGGTTCCTCATCATTTTCATCGTCGTCTTTAAAAAGTTCCTCGGCACCAAACTTCAATATTGCATTTAAGTCTTCTTTATTGAAAGGGTTATTAGCATTTGTACCTGATGCATCTCGTTTGTTGAGTACAGTTCGTCCAGTTGTGTCCATACGCTGAATTACTAAGTGATCAAGTACCATTTTTCTCTTAGCCCTTTCTACAATATCTTCTTCTACAGATCTAGCTGTTACCAACCTATAAATATTGACCTGCAAAACATGTGACATAAAGTATTCCAACACACAACATGTTGAACAAAAACCTGTTTTTATTTTATATAGACAACCAAATACAGCAAAACATAATAAAAATGATTGATACCTGATTTTTTTGCCCTATACGATGCGCGCGAGCTTGCGCTTGCAGATCGTTTTGAGGATTCCAATCTGAATCAAATATTATCACAGTGTCAGCTGTTGCCAAATTTATGCCGAGACCTCCAGCACGCGTTGATAGCAAGAAACAAAAATCTTGAGACCCTTCCGCATTGAAGTGGTCCAATGCCTGTTTTCTTATTTCGCCTTTTATACTTCCATCAAGCCTTTGAAACGGAAAATGTCTCCTTTGTAAATATTCTGCCAGTATATCCAACATTCTAACCATTTGAGAGAATATAAGAACACGATGTCCTGTCTCTTTCAGCCTACATAATAATTTGTCCAATAGTAGTAATTTCCCAGAGCCTCTTAAAAGTTTCTAAAACAATAAATTGAGTTTTAGTATATCTCAAAGAAGTTTACGTTTATTAAAAAATATTAATAGTAAGACATATTTTATTAAGTTAATATGCAAGTACCTCAACTGCATCAGTGGTAGCTAAGGACGCACGAGATTCAAAGTCCTCAGGTTTTGTTAAAAGTGCATGGTTACAGCACTTTTTCAATTCTATGACAATATTAATAAATGTATTTATAGATCCCTTCACACCTTTTCTCAAGGCGCTATAATTTTTTGTAAGAATCCATTTGTAGTATTGCTTTTGTATTGACGTCATTTCTACTCTTAGAATTTGTTCTACTTTAGCAGGTAAAGATTTCTCGACATCTTTCTTCTGCCTTCGTAATATGAAAGGCTCCAATTGTTTATGTAACTTTTCATACCCTTTAATCGCTGCATCTTCATGATCTTTTTCAAATTCTTCCCATGATTCAAATCTAAAAAGTTTAAAAATTTGGATTTGAGCTGATAAGTTCATAATTTTTACAGAACTTTGTAAATATAAAATACACTTACTTATAAGGCATGATAAAATGTAAAAGTGCCCATAATTCTTTAAGCGAATTTTGTAATGGTGTGCCAGTAACCAGTAGCCGATGATTTGTATCAAATTCCTTTAAAGCTTTGTACAGAAGCGAATCATCATTCTTTAATCTATGAGCTTCATCAACTAGAAGACAGGCCCAGCTGAAAGACCTCAAAAATTGCCTATCTTTCAATAATATTTCGTAAGTTGTTAGTATTGCATTAAATTTTAGCCTTTTTGAAGTAGCAAAGCTCCATTCAAATTGTCTGATCTGCAAAAATAAAAAGTAATATTTTTAAAGACATTTATTTAGTTAATGTAGAAGAATAGTGAGTAGAAGCTTTATATGAGTATACTTACAATATTTCGGCTTGTAACATCACCAATATAGGTAACGACGTTAATATCGGGTGCCCATTGCATAAACTCTCTTTGCCATGCGGTCATGGTACTAAGTGGTACCACACATAGAAATGGTCCATAGAGTTGTTGAGATTTAAAAAGGTAATATAAGAAGCATATAGTCTACAAAAGAACATAAAAAATATCATTTAATCACTGTTTCCAAAGAATACAATTTTATTATAGTAGTGCTGCATTGTGAACGGTAACATTATTTGATAGTAAAGACTTACCTGAATAGTTTTTCCTAAACCCATTTCATCAGCTAATATAACAGAATTGTCTTTGCACCAGGAATGTATTAACCAATTTAAACCATCCATTTGATAATCTCTCAAAAAATAAGTCTGAAATTATATATGTCTATTATTTTTTTTACAATAATAGCACTTGTTCCTTATTCTTTATATAAACAACATTTATACAAAAAAATATTTCTTTATATACATATAAAAATCTTCGCTAAAATACCTGGTCTTTGCCCATGTAGTCAGGTTGTTCTTTTACTTGGTGAAATTTGGGCCTTCTTTTTAATACTGGACAATGCCTCGATGGTGTAGTCTTTGCAGCTTCTCTACTTTTAAAATGTTCAACTTCTGCAGGCCATCTCTTTTCAATAAGTGTGGAGTCTTCCCATGTTGCATCTGCATATGGTAATGATTCCCATTTGCAGAAGTATTCATGGGCAGTGCCACCACCTTCTAACTCTCGGGTTTGTTCAGCTAAAATATAATATATTACTTGTTAATAAATTTGAATCCAACATCATGTTTCACTTTCTCACAGCAATAAAATTAATGAATGAATGAATGAAATGAAAGAAAAAGAATTGCCGCAAATCAATACCGAGACTCCACCCTACAACCGTCTCGCGGGCCAAAGCTAAAACCCAGTCGCCACCACTCGACATGCAATGCCTCAAAAAATTCGGCAGTAGACGGGAATTGAGTGTCTTAAATCAAAATAATTAAAAATGTTATTACTGAGACTAGTCTTTAAATTTCAATCAAATAAAGTCTTTTACCTATTATCCTTTCAACATTGTTATAGGTTTTAACTAATTCCTGTTGCAACTCTGCTTGACACTCAAAATAATCAATATCTTCAGGACCAGCTTGTCGTCTCCACCAAGACAATTCTGCCTCCTTCTTAATATAATTTTCCAATTTTTTTAAACCTTTTACTTTTTGTTCATTAAGTGACTTCTCCGACTCCCATGTATTGTGAATGTGGGACCATCCTTTCCATTTTATCAGGTACTGAGGTTCGGTTGCTTCTTCATTATTAGGATCACAACCTTCATTTGGATCACCATGTTCCTCGATATAATAAACTGTAGTCACATTTCCAATGACTGGACAATGATAAGAAGACATTAGCTAAAATTTAATACTACATTGCAAAACAATGCTACAATTATAAGAAACCTATTTTGTTTGTGATAGATATCAAGATAAATCAAAAAATTACAAAAGGAGATAACTTTCTTATAAAATCAATAACAATAATAAATTTAAAAATATAAATTTATTTTTCATACAAAATTAGGGTTACACATATTCAGAACAGCCAGATAACTTACCTCCTTTCTTTCCACGTCTGATTCCGAGAACCCTTTCAATAGTTTCACTATGATCTTCTGGTTCTGGTTCACCATCACCTTCACCATCAACTCCATCTACTTCAACCAGATCTGAAGAGTCAGTTTGTTCATCACTGGCTTCTTTATAGCTTACTGCCGCACCTGTACGACGTGTAGCCGTTCGACTGCATAATAAGAAACAAATAATCTTATTGTTTGATCATTTTATCAAGAATTTATAACAATTTTATACTATGATTAAAAATAGTTTAACACTTTAAAGTTAGAAACAACCCAATGTACTCTCTGCCCATTCTCCCAGTTTCCATCCATTTTATAAGACATTAGGTGTTGAGTGGCAAAAATCAACAGTGCATTTAATCAGATATAAAGAGGAAATTAAAATATTAAATAATTATAAAAATTAATTATTCTTCAACTTCAAGCAAGCACAGAAAACGTAGTGTTAAGACACTCCATTCTCTGTTTTCCACCCAAATTCTGAAACATTACATGTAGTGGCATCAACACCACGTTTATCTCAAAAAGTGTGCAAATGATAAATTACCCCAAATGGACATCTCGCCTATAACCATTGCAATTTACAGTAGGACTCTACTGCTGCACCACAACAGTGACAATATCAAAATACAATATTCATTCAAATTCAAAATTTAACACAACCTTCTATTTCAAGGTTCTCTATGAATTCAAGGTTTATTCCAAATAGAAAGTAAAGACAATTGAACACAATGATTGTTCATTCATGTTATTTAGGAATACTATTGTGCTACGTGCAAGGTTCACAGACTGATTGACATGACGTTATGATGACAGATTCTATTAACAGAAAATAGTAAATATAATATGAGTATTGTTTTCTATTAACATAATCCAATATATCATTAGTGAAGTATAAAATACCGCACTAATGATATATTGGAGGCCGTCCTGGCGCAGTGGTCAAGGGCCGCCCGTAAATGCGACGGTTGAGAGTTCGATTCCCACTCGAAGATGTGAAATATTTCTTTACGTTTATATTTCCATGTTTCTTCGCTCTGGTGTCGAGGCAAAGCGCGGCGTTGAGTTCTGCCACTCAACACGCTATGCCTCCAGAATTCGGCAGAAAGTGGGGAACGGAGTGTCTTAACACCGAGGTTCCCTCTGCCTACCCTGATGTGTGCGGGATACAGCGTGAAGCTGAGAAAAAAAAAGTATAAAATAATTGGAGCCCGACAGTATCTCAATGGCACTAAATATGGAACGCCATTTGTGTAGTACGAATATATGCGTCTTTCAAGACGATCTTTTAAGACGATCGAATAAAGAAACCATTCAAAAATGTTTTCAGAAGTAAGCGAACCATTTATGGGAGTTACAAGTTAATCAATAATAACATTCAGTTACATAACATCATAGTCAGCTGTCATATTCTATTCACGCCACAGGCGCCATCTTGAAAATACACATGACAAATGTCAACTAGACGTAATGGCAAATGTATTATCTACTACAAAAAATAATATTATCTTATAATTTATATAATAATATTATTTTATAATTTGGTCTTAAAATCTTTAAAATTGTGAATTAAAATTTGCATTAATTCAATTTTTTAAATCAATAATATAAATATAGTATATAAAATAAGAATACTAGAACCTTAAATTTTTTTAAGGTTCTAAAAATGTCTAGCAAAATGTAATTTTATCTAATTTTTTAAATAATAACGTTAATGGTAAATAAAAAATATGATATTTTAAAATATATATTTTTAACTTGATTCGTTAATTTAGTTTTCGTAGATTTTTTTTTTTTTTTTTTGTTTATGGAAGAAGACAAGTTAAACGAGCGTTCGGGTCACCTGATGGTAAGTGATCACCGCCGCCCACGACCCCATGCAACACCAGAGGCGCTACAGGTGCGTTGCCGGCCTTTAAGGTGGAAGATGTTGGGCGCCGGGGCCAAGTATTACCTAATGCGAAACGCAATGGCAGGAGCCACTACTTCACGCCGGTGTTATTAATCTGGTCGAGTCTGCCCATGCGTGTTGCCATTACTGGCGACGTGACTCTACCACACGTACTTTAGTCGCCTCTTAAGACACCGACAGTACCAGGGTGATCCTATTCTAAGCCAGGATCACACGGCTAATCATATGAAATTCTAGCGCAAATTCTAGCAAATACGCACAAAATATTTCGCTGATAATATAATATTACATGCACAAGTGCTATGGTACTTGTTCTTTTTATTCAGACTTCTAATATATTACTATATAATATAATTATATCTATTTTGGGAAGCGACACGACCTTAACTTACAGTCTGAATTAATGAACACAGTGAAGCACCGGCAATTTAACATCTAGATGTTTGAAATTTTAATAATTTATCACACTGAAGAGACACCCTTAACTATTAAAATTTATAATCATGATATCAGTTTCAAAAGAAAAAATAGATTTTCCGAGCAGAGTATTAACCAATAAGTATTGTTAAAGTAGAAAGAAGAAGCAGAAATTTGTAGATACTCTTTGAAGTTCTATAGTTTAACGCATTTCTTTAGTTCTGTCTACAGTATGCTCCCATTAAACGATGTAAAAATTTGATGATCACCTCTTACATTATTATTTACTAATAGGACAAAATTGGAATTTATTAAAATCACATGCCACATTTGATAATTATTAAACTTAGTCATTTTTACGTCTTCAATAGCCGTCCTTATTTTCTGGACAAACTATACTGTAACTTTTGTACTCCTAGTTTCAATATTTATTGATTACGTAAGTTGTTTATATTTTTTGATATAGCGAGATATTGCGTGTTGAATTGCGGTACTCAACGCCGCGCTTTATCAAGGCAAAGAAATGAATATATTATTAAATAATATATTCATTCCCCGAATGAGAGTCAAACCCATAACCTTCGCTTTTACAGCCACTAGTTTGTACTACTGCACCACCAGTCTCAATTTTTGTCAAATGACAACATTTCAATTAATTCCATAAATTATATAGGCTAAATATTTAATGTTCCATTCAAGACTATCAATTTCTATTATAGGGGACTGCAAAAAATAAAATGTGTTCAAAAAAGTGGTAATATTCTTTGCATTGGTTCCCTTATTCATTTCCTTATTTCATTAAATAAATTATTTTCATATATGAAAATATTCACTCAGTGAAAAAAAAGTGTTTTAGTAAAAGTATATTAAAATTGTTCATAAATTGAACCTACTATGTGTATTGTACCTACTTGTGCTATCACAGAAAAAAAGTTACACCAAAAAAAATGTTCAAACACTAATTATATCTCTACATTAAATAAATTTTTAAATACAATAATAGTAACTTAAATTACAAACCAACAAACAAACCTCTACATTACCTCCTAGTTTCTTCATCTGAAGCCTCTGAACTTTCATCTTCATCACTAGTAAACCTTCTTCTTCGTGCTGGTTTCTTTTTTCTTAGAGGTACACTTCTTTGGCCTGGTCGTTTTGAAGGTGGGGGTGGTGAACCTTTTAGATCACTATCACTATCTGAGGTATCTGAATTCCATGAATCACTATAAAAATAATAATATGATTAATTTTTATTTTTAAAATATATTATTATTTCTGTAAATAAATAGCAGCATATTAGCAGCATATTATTATTTCTGTAAATAAATAATAGCATTATACCTCTTTTTCCTACTTTTTCTATTGTGACTTCTCCCTTTTTCACTAGAATCACTATCAGCAAGTTTCAGCCTGTCTGGTTCTTTTCTTGATCGTCCTGACCTTCTAATACCAAACATATCAGGATTGTCTTCCCATAAATCAGATTTAATTTTACCATGATGATTTCTAGATTTGCGTTTTGTGATTGAATCATCTGAAGAATCTTTATCGGTTTGGTGATCTGATTTAGAAGAATTGGCATTGCTGTGTTTTGGAGATTTTGTGTCATCACTTAGATGGGATCTGTCAGCATTAGAGGATTTTTCTGACCCTGACCTACCTGCTGACCCTGATCCAGAGGAACTTGAACCACTATCACTATCAAAAATAAAATATAAATTAATTTAAAATTTTTTTACTATTAATAATCATATTCCAAATACTCTCATACCTGTCGCTCCCTGAACCTGAACCACTAGAATCACTTTTCTCTCCTTTTTCACTCATTGAATCACTTCCAGATTCATTCATGAAGCCCTTCTGAAATAAAATAAAAATATTAATTTGTGTAATCAGTCACACTTCTTATCAAATGATATTGACTCACTATTTAGGAGTTTTATTTATTTAATAATTTTGTGTTGTAAAGCATTAAAACTAGGCACTTTTTATAGTTATTAATGAATAAATGTTAAATGGTTACACTATATATATAAAATGCATCCTGGATTTTTATAAATATATTTTTGCTGTTGAAAGATTGGGAATATATGAACAAATAACCTTAAACTTAAATAAAACAAAAGGAATAAATTTTACAAAGTAAAACAAAACAATAACAATTTTGGTTGAAGTTGTTGAAGAAAAACAATAGTAAAATAAAAAAGAAAATAACACCAAAACACAATACTGAGATTTTTTATCCTCTGAATAGTGAGAATAAGAAAAGAAATGTATGATCCTTAAATACAGTTCAACCAAATACATTATTAAAAAATGTTTTTAACTTTCTTAATACATTTTTTAAACAATTATAAGCTAAAATATTTAAATTATATAACTGTGAAATTCATTGCATGTTATTGAATAAAACCTGCCAATTATAGTAATTTAGGAAAAATATTGAAAACATAACCTCAAATGCTTCTCTGAACTATAACATCGCTTGGTAAGACCAATATTCAAAGGTAAATTGCAAAAATGGGTCCATTTCTAAAAACACTTTACATGGCCTCTAATGAAAGATTACGTAACAAAGAAACGATGGAAAAACGTTATTCGGTGGAACAATTAAATTTTAATACATAAAAACAACAAAATATATTGTAAACAATCGTAGAAAGCGATTTATTCACTATTACGTCTTAAAATTTCTTCGTTTTTTACGGCCACACCCACAGCTTCTAGAACATTCACCACTTAATTAAAGCCCGAAAATATAAATATTTAGGAATTATACACCAAAACAATGCTTAAAAAGCTTATAAAACACTTACCAAAAGCATTTTGTCGAATTTCTAACGAACACACTGTATTACAAATAATATCGAACGGAAATATTTGAAAAGTTTTCAATTCATTTGATATAAAAATGTTTAAACACTTGTTGCGACATTTTTTTAATTAATTTATATTAAACCAATAAATTTGAAAAATTTCTTTTGCTGCAAAATCTTGTCAAGCGACGCCATTTTGTCGTCGCGTGAATTCTGGTGACGACGGATACAAAAAATTAAAAAATTTGCGATAGATATTTAGTAAAAACAACGTAAACAGAAACAGCAATCACTAAAAAATTAAAAATGAAACTTTAGATCCGTCGGAAATACTCCGTTCTATACAGAAATTGATTAGAGCACCGCGCACTACCAGCGAAACTCGAAAGCTGCAGCCATATTGCCACAGCTTTATTTCTGACATGAAATATTAAAAAAATTAAGAGAGAATGTGGCCAGCCTTTAATAATAAAAAGTGACGCTATATCCGCTGTTATTTTTTTAAATTAGTACTGTATTTATTATAATTTAAATTATCATATATTATAAACAGCTCTGGATAAGAATATGATAATTATTAAATTATCATATTCTTATCCAGAGCTATTTTCTATAGCTATGCTTACATATATAATTAAAGTATATCGCGATAAAGTTAAGAAAAATGGTGCATTAAAAGAGCTGTTCGATATTTTTAAAAAATATATTTTATTTAAATCATCCTTAACTTAAACTTAACTTAACATTGCGTTATACTTTATCTCTAGCGGGGTAGTCAGAGAAAACGGTAAGAACTAAAATCATCCTTTGTTAGTAAAATGAGCTTCACGCTCTATTCCGCATACAACAGGATAGGCAGAGGGAATCTAAGAATATAATTTAATTATTCACCATAATAAATTCTCATTCTCATTCTTCACCATGGTATTAAGTAGTGGTTCCTTGAAAACAATATCATTGCTTTATTTCCACTTTTCCACCAAATTTTGGAGGCATTACGTATTAAGTGTCAGAATTCAACTAAATTAAAATATTTTACTTCTTCGCGCTAGATCGAACCAACAACCTGTTTCACAATGAACGAGACACATTTTATGTCTTTGGTCACGAACGACCCCTGTTGTAGTTTTGAAAAAATAAAAAAAAATATTGCCTTTTTTTGGAAGTAAGCGAATTGCGAAATGGATAGATAGTCATTCTTTTATAACTAAAGCAATGACTATCTATCCATTTAAGATCTTTTTTATTATTTTTTATCACAAACGTTGAAACGTTGTTGTCGGCACACAAATAAAGCTACTGAGTGTACGCGTCAGATTTTACTAGGAAATATTGTCAATAATATTGTGTAGGCCGTCGTGGCGCAGTGGTCAAGGGTGCCGCCCGTAAATGCGACGGTTGTAGGTTCGATTCCCAGTCGAAGAAGTGAAATATTTCTTTACGTTTATATTTCCATTTTTCTTCGCTCTGGTGTCGAGGCAAAACGCGGCGTTGAGTTCTGCCATTCAACAGGCAATGCTTTCGGAATTCGGCAGAAAGTGGGAAACGGACTGTCTAAACACTGGGGTTCCCTCTGCCTACCCTGTGCGGGATATAGCGCAAAGCTGAAAAATAAATATTGTGTAGTATGCGGAACCATATATTGAACAATATTATTG
>JBAIZZ010000156.1:2794121-2856724 GCA_037355905.1 Heliconius aoede
AAAGAAGATGCCCAGTTGGATATGTATGCCGATGATTTCGATGAGAAGGAAAAAATGAGCATAGATGATAAAAATCAAGGACAGACTCAAAGAAATAGTGAAACTAAAACTGAAACACCAGAATTGAAGTGGGAATTCAAATGGAATCAAGATAAAGATGAAATTTCAGGTCCTCATTCATCAGAACAAATGCATAAATGGTCCACAGATGGTTACTTCAAGACTGGTGTATGGGTTAGAAAGCATGGTGAAGATAGTCAGTTTTATAACTCTAATAGAATTGACTTTGAACTATATATATAGTTAGATATATAGTTACTTTGTCAAATATATGATTTTAATGATGTATAATTCAGTTTTATAAGACTTTTTATTTTACAATTCACCTATATCTTTCAATGTTATGTAATTTACAATTAAAGGCTGATGTTAGTTTTTCTACAAGTAATTTTTAATTAATGTGCATGATTTATGACAGATTTATTCGGAAATTACATTACCAATATAATTATTCGGTTCTTTGTCTGTTTTCAATCTTAAAACATCCACTTAATTTTTACCATTATAGTATCATTGATAGAAACATGATATACTATGATGTTAGTGGGTTTCATTTTTATTAATTCTTGAAAAGTTTCCATCAAATCAGTCTCCTATTTATTTATTTATATGACGTCAATAATACAATGGTAACACTTATATTAGGTAGAATTGAAGAATCAGACATGTTTTCGTACATGTATCACATACCGTACGTACATATAGTTTAACTAGCAGACCTGGGTGGCTTCTATTCTAATATTTATTAAATATATTTATCGAATTGTTTTCAATTTATGGAGTGAATTCTAAAAAACCACGTGTGAAACACTCGTTCAATTAAGTATTAAGTCTGTATTTCAAATATAAAAATCGGTGCCGATTTAAACATTTTCATACAAATTTTCAACCCCTATCTCATTAGGGATAAAATTTTTCAAAATCCATTAATGGGTGTCATTACAAAAATTAACTAATCTGTCCAAATTTCACGTCTCCACGGCGATTACGCCTGTGCGTGCGTTTTGCCTCGAGTCATTGGGAACATCTTATATATATAATTATAAGGAACAACGTTACCTTAAATATAAGGTATATTATTAAATATATTTATGCAGTATTTAGTCAATTATTCAAGGCAATTTGTAAATTTTTTTAAAGTTATTGAGTTAATCGCAAAAGATATCGATCGAGGCTAGGGTCAGAGAGATTATTAATTATTTAATAATGAGACTTAAATATCCGAAAATTATAATAAAATTGACCGTTAAATCACGTTACAAAGTAGCGTGCGTAGTGTTAGTAGCGTATGATTGTTTTATTGCATAAGTTAAACCTTTTCCTTATTACAACATGACGTGAAACAGACATATTTTAACGTAGTTGCACAATCGTGAAGTTAAGTAAGGGGTTTAAGTTGTGTTCATTTTAACGATGGTCTGTTTTTTATTTTATGGTTTTTAGGCGTGCCATTAAACCACAATTTACTTCGTTCAATTTCACATAGAATGAAGAAAGCACGCATGGAGAAAGGTTTGGTATGGTTCTTAGATTGTCGTTCCCAGCGTGTCAGGTGAGCACATCGCCAATGTCACGTTGCATGGAGAAGACACGAAGGAGGTTGGAAGAGAGATTTTACACAATAGAAGAATGCATATTAAAAAAAATCCCGTTAAGAATTGTCTTTGCCTATAAAAAAATATCAACATAGAGAACAGGAGGACAGACAAAGGGTTAGTAATAGAAAGTATAGTAAAGGTGCTTTTAATTTAATATTGTTATATCTAAGATATTAACATAGAGGACTAAACACAAACATTGAACATTAAGACGACGGGGGGCGTCACCGAACGGGTATATTTTACACTCCTCTATTAAATATGAGGGTTGAGCAAGTAAAAAAAAAATATCGATTATAATCGAGTTAAAATAGCAACATATCGTTTCTTTTATAAAAGCATATTTGGCGACTTAAAATTGATTCTTAAATATTATTTTTAGCTTAACTGCATCCAACGCATAGCTAGGTAGGTGGAAAGGACTAAGAAATTGCAGGATAAGTAACAAAAGTCGACACCAAGGTTTGCCTCATATCATCAATCGTCCGTCCGAGTGGATGTCCAACTCACAACCGCGTTTACAATCGCATGCTTGTACACAAGTACCGCAGATGAGTGTTTTGAAAATCAGTTAAAAAGCAATGCACAACATTGATTGTTTTGATGCGTGGTTCTTGGCAGAACTTGATTTCGTAGCAAAGAAAAACTAATTGTAACTACGTGCTGTCGATCTGGTGATAATTTTCAATCGATTATACTAAACTGAATTAAGAAATATATCACTCGAAAATAAATATAGATTTATTGAGATTTAAAATATTGTTATGTAGTGGGGAACGAAGTGTCTTAACTTCTTACTAGGTTCCCTGCTAAACCTGCTATGTGCGGGATACAGCGTGAAGCTGATTTTTTAATTTATGAAATATTGTTGATAGCTATCGATTATTTTCCGAACAATATCGATATTTTGATGTATCTATTATTTGTACCAAGTCTATCAAATATTATTTTGATTTTTGACGTATTGTTTTTGATATTAATTTTATAATTTGTTGTTTCTACTGTATAGATAAAAAAATTGGGAAAAAAGCCTCTCAAATGTAAGGAAAGGCAATTTAAGGGATTCTAAATGTAATGTACTATTGAGTATTATTGATGTAATTAAATATTATATTTGATTAAACCTACTGTTTATTCAATTAAAAAATAATAGTGGTATAACTTCAAATACAAGTATTTAAAAATAATGGTGCAGTAAGACTTGTGTTTCCTGAAAACAATGAATATCTTAAATTTGCCACCCGAGATTCTTATTATAATCATAAATCACCTGGATGTTGTTTCCCTATTTAATTTGTATGGCACTTGCCATCGAATGCGACAAGTTATTGGCCAGTTTGGAAACGTTAAAAGATGCAACTTATCTATGAGCACATTGGCTACATCACACTCACTCAAAATAGATTTCTTCAAGGATATATTTAGAAACCTACAAGAATTGAACATGTGTGGTATTGCTAATTTGAATAAAAAAATACTTTTATCATCTATGGGTAAAATGAAATTTTTGAATGTATTAAATATTTCTTACACCAATATAAATATTCTGGACTTTATTGAGATTTATCAAATATGTCCAAGCATTAAAGATATTACAATTAATTTTGTATTTACTAATAATTCTCAGATAAAAATACCTAAGAAGGCATTGATACAATGTCAGGAAGTGTTTAAGAATATGCTGAATGTAAATTTTTTTGGAAATGTAAGTAATTTACTATATTCAAAACTTCCTTTGTTTATTTTGAGTAGTGCAAAATTAAAAACTTTACAATATACAGTGACGAATAATGAAATGGTTGTATATGAAGATGTAGCTGGAGAATACAATTTGCTTTTGCAATTTGATGAGTTTTATCTCCATTTTTCTAATGGATTAAATCCGAGCCAAGTAATACCTTACTGCTTTTTACGTGAAACATATTTATTTACTACATTGAATATTCAAGAATATGAAATGATTATTATATTTGCAACTAAAGCACTAAAGAGCATTATATACACAACACCAATATTCAAAAAAATTTTTGAAGAACATTTTGGATTGAGTGCAGCTTGCATTACAGACTTTGGAGTCACTGTAACTGGCAATGTATGTGTCATGCTTTGGAATAAAAGAGTTACAAACTTTGATCATAACTTTTTTCACAGTCTTTTGAGGAAACTAAAAAGTATTATACCCTTAACTTTTAAATCCTCTTTAGATGTTCCACTTCCTTCAACCTATGACTGGTACAGCACTGTTCCTATACAAAATAATGAATTTGATTCAAGTTTTGTCAATGACTTGTGTTTTAAAAGACAAAGGAGTGTTCATCCCAATTATATTTTAAACTACGATAAACATTTTCAAGATAAACACCAAGTGCAATTAAAATTATATTTCAATGGTGAAATAAAAAGTGGGGTTACCCTATCAACAAACTGTGAATACTTACGGAAACTAACTTATTTAAACTTAAGTGGTGTTGTACGTTATAGTGCAGATTTCTTCAATATATTATTTCGAACATGCAATCAACTTGTTACTCTAAATGTTGAAGTTCCACCTATATGTTCATGTTTTGCTTCAATATCCAGATCTATTCCATTAAGTCAGAGTCTTAAAAATATAAGATTAGTTGATAGACGAATAGATTTTGAACTAATGTTTTCTTCAATGAGTCAATGTAAAACTTTAGAAAATGTAAATATATGTGATATGTCTTCTGAAACTTTGAACTTAGCAGATCCATTCATTATGTTTCAAAAATGTAGCAATTTATATTGTTTGTATGTATATGGATGTGTGACCGACACTATTAGATCAAAAAAGTTAAAAATCTTAAAAAATGCTAAAACAAAATGTCAAAAATCACACTTAACAGTGAATGTATTAAGTAATAAAGATTTTCGTCACGATCCATTTGTAGCTGTGTTTAAGTTAAATTTAATAAGACCAATGTAGTTAATTAATCTTAACACTTTATTGTTAAAATATTTATTTAATATACAAATAATAATACTAACATATTGCAACATATTTTTTTTATTTTATACATTTATCATAAAAAAGTATAAACGGAAATGCAGGCTATGAGGCGCCATCGATTTATTATGTTTGTCTTATTATATATTTAATGTAATAATTTTTCGACTTTAGAGTTTTTGATGCTTACTTATACTATAAATAATTGTCTTTAATAAATGAATAACGCCTGATCACATTGATAGCGGCATCAAAATAAAGTAGTTTATGTTTGTATTTGAGGTTTAACTGGAGTTTTTGGAGCTCAGAGTCGTTATAGAGAGAGAGAGCATTCCAAGCACTGCACTGCCCCCGCAAGCATATGTTAGCACACCTCTGTAATATTGTGGGCAGCTGAGGACATCGTCGCATTTACTGAAAAAAATTGTGACCAAATAAATATTTAGAGACATCGATATAACTTGCTGTTACTGAAATGAAATTATTCGGCGGCAAGAAATTCAAATATTCAGATTTCTAGTATATTTATTTTTGTTGTTATAGTAAAGATATATTTGTAAGTACAGAAAACAAAATTGTAATATTTATAAAATGATAAGTATGCCTTAACGTACAGTTTTGTTACAATTTGTTAGATGTAGACGCCTGACTGTTGTATATAATAATTATACAGAACTGAGAACTTTTACGTTGCGTACGTGTTACTACTTCCTGTTCCTATGAGTCGTGGATGTAATATGCAGCGTATATATTGTGCTTTTTGCTACATTAATAATAATTAACTTTAAAAATATGTTACCTATTATTATTAATTTACTTGTAAATTGCTGTATTAACACATATTATACACATTGTGTCTAAATTTATAATTTATATGTTATTTGTTTCTTTAAAATTATGAGAGAGAAAATAAAATGTTAATTCCATCGTACAAAATCATTGACTGAGGCTTTATATAATAAGTAAAATAACTTGTGTCCTGAAGTAATGTAAAATAATTCAATGCTTTATTTTGATATATTGAACCCCATTTGTCGATAATTTTTTGCAGTATTTTGTTTCATTTTTAAATTGGTGAAATTTCCATTACATTTTATTAAGTAAAAACGTCATTTAGACTTTTTCTTTGTTATTAATGGCATCAGCTTCTCGATATATTAAAAATTATAAACCTAAACCCTCATAAAATGTGTTGAATACTGTAATCCTCATAAAATGTGTTGAATACTGTAATCCTCATATTAAGCGATATTGATTTAAAGATTTTTCCATACAAACTCCACACCTATTTCATTCTTTTAGGGTTAAAATTTTTCGAAATCCCTTAATGGGTGTAGGGGCACAAGTTTATGACTGCGAACGCGACAGGTTGTGGGTTCGTCCCCACTCGAGGAAATGAAATATTTTATATTTTCATTTTCTTCGCTCTGGCATGGAGGCAAAGGCTACTCAACACGCAATACCTTCAGAATCAGGTGGAAATTGAGCACCGGGCGTCGTAATGGGCAACTTAACAGTGTGAAGCTTAAAAAATGGAGTAACTTACTAATTTTCAATGGCTACTACTGCCACACCGGTCACTAATTTGTCAGCAAATGTAACAATAGAATATATAAGAGCGCCTTGATGTGAGTGCGGTCCTATCAAATCAGCTGTTATGCATAAACTCGACACTAGAGTGATTGAACTTCCGGCTCCTGTTATAAACAAAAGGTATTAAGTATACCTATATTAAACATTATCGTATAAATGTACAGAGATATATTGCATAATATTTTCGCGTTTTCAAACATTGGATGTAAAGCAATGAAATAGCATTTCTTTAACTAATGATAGATATACATTCTATCCTTTTCCTGTATTTTATCGTGAGGTACTTATCGACAAGTATTAGTTGGTCTAGTATAAGAAATAAATTTACCCATGAATGTTGCCACTAAATATATTTGCCATACACGTGCATCGGGATTAATAGCTAGTGCGATCCACATGCAGCTTATTAAGCTTAAAGAGCTTCCCACGAGGTACGCGACCTAAAATAAATTAACACTGTTGTTTTTTATACAATAAATATTTCTTTTTAACAAATATATTACAAGCAAATCGTATGAGTGGAAACCGTGTCAATCGATGATTATACACTCCTTAATTCAAGAATTGAAGAACCAACATCCTTGTCGCGTTTACAGACGCACGGATCGCCACTGCGCCACGACTGGCCTCATTTACGCTAAGGCATATTGGGTAAAATTAAAAAGGAAACCATATTTTATTTATGATGAGGCCGACGTGGCGCAGTGGTACAAGGGTGTGACTGTAACGCGACGGTAGTGGGTTCGATATTCACCCGAGGAAGTGAAATATTAAATTACGTTTATATTTCCATTTTCTTCGCTCTGGTGTCGAGGCAAAGGGCGGCGTTGAATTCTGTCACTCAACACGCAATGCCTCCAGAATTCAGCAGAAAGTGGGGGACGGAGTGTCTTAACAACACTAGGTTCCCTCTGGCTATTCTGCTGCCCTGTGCGGCATACAGCGTGCAGCTGATATTGTACTTGAGAAAATATTCACAAAAAATGCTTAAAATTTGTGAAGCTTTTTTATATTCTAGGAGTATTTATTTTGTTTTTGTAAGTTTTGTGTTTATTTATTCATAGCAACAGCTGTGTGGATAATAAATTTGACATGTAGAGTACTACCTGATGGCCCATTTTATTACTCTTGCTCTTTAACAAAAATGAAAATATTAGAGAAGAGATGTATAGAACGAGAGGTACACTGGCGACCATTTCTGAACCTTCAGTTGGATTAACTGATAAACGTTCTTCTAAAAATAGCGGTACGTATACTAAACTTAATGCCCAATATAATCTAGAGAATACGTATCTGAAAATAAAAATAAATTCTCTTTAAAAAATGGTGTAAAATTATACTTTGTTTTCTGTATTTACTAAAATAATGAGACACTGGTAGATATATTGCAATTTACAAGTCGAAACTTGCTGTAAGCATATCATTACGTGCATAGTTATTTGAATAGCAAGTGGGTTCAAATCCACTTTGAGAAAAAGTTGGTACATTACGTTTCACATTTCAATTATATTATTAAGGAAATATGATAAACAAGAAAAACGATAAATATTAGATGATATTGAGTTACCTGTAATATAAGTATACTCACAGACAACTTGTTTGATACAATAAAGGCATTTGCAAGAAGTGCATGATCTTTGATTTCGCTGATAGCTTAAGTGGTTCAATTTCCGTAGTATCTCCGACGTGGCCATTTGCTTTTGGTTCAACGGCAGGCTTTAGTTTGAAGAAAACATGGAAGATGACGAATGATATTATGCCGATCCCGGAAATGATAAGTGCAACATTCTGAAATGACCGGAAACATCTACAATATTATATTTTACTCAGATTCACGTTGTATCCCGCACACAGCAAGATCGGTAGAGGGAACCTAATGTTAAGACACTGTGTTACCCACTTGCTGTCGAATTCTGAAGGCATTGCGTGTTTAGTGGCAGAACTAAACGCCGCGCTTTGCCTCGACACCAGAGCGAAGGAATGGAATATAACGTAACGTAAATAAATATTTCACGTCCTCGAGTGGAGATCGAACCCACAACCGTCGCGTTACAGTCACACCCTTGTGCGTGCTGCGCCACGACGGCCTCTTATATTTTACTAACAATTATAATGGTAGAAATAATATTAGAAATAAGAATGTAATTTTTGTTGGAATTATTACTCGAAATTTATAATCATCCGCTGGTCCAATAAATGTGCTGTAATTGGATGCTCTCAATACAATCCAAGTAATGAAGTATACGGTCAGACTTGATATTACTGAAGCCATATATCTGAAACAGAATACTTTCTGTGAAATAAACAAAACTTGCTCGATAATAGATTGTAAGTAGGTATGACATTTTTATAATATTTAATTAAAATAATACAGTAAATTTTCAGAATTTATATTATTTTTACCTTATAGAGGTTAACTCGGACCTAATTTGTAAACTGTCTGTAATAGACGGTATTATAGCTAAGTGTGAGATTTGTACGATCGCCCATCCAATTTGAAAGATAATGACCAAGACAGCATAATACAAGGGCATCCACCATTTTAAATATTCAGCTGTGTTCGACGCCCAGCAGTTCCAGCATCGCACGAACAAAAGCGGAAACGTGCAAGTTACTAGTACGCAACCTGTAATTTTTTAAATATATATTATTTTTATGTTTTAAAATTTTAATTAAGGAGATTTCGGTTCTGTCGGCGGATAATATACATTGGGCATTGTTTTTCTACAGGTATCATTAAGTATATAAGTAAATATATTTTCAAGGATTTTTGTTCTTACCTAATAAATGCCAAATTTTCTTAGTACTATATTTGTCTGCCAATAGACCAATAACTGGAGTAGCTAGCGCATCCACGACTTGTCCTGAAAATTAAATTTTGAATGATGTATTCCAGAAAATATTATTCCTTTTTTTATAAACTTAATAAATACGATATTGATATATGAAAGCCTTCAAGCAATATATATTGGACACTTCTCAAATAATATTAAATCTAAGGTAAAGAGAGGAAGATAGTAAATTGATATAGAGTACTATCAAGGTAAATAGGAGTTTATTTGTTATGATAACATATCTCCTTATAAGTTAATATAGTATAAATTATTCTTCTCCTAAATATTATCTTATTTTGACATGCTATTTTTAACTTGCTTCAAATGCGCTGCTAGCTCCTGTTTATAAATCTCCATACCGTTCAGAAAGATTATGGTGTAATTATAGAAATCAACATGCTCTCTCGAATTTTGTCTTCAAATTTCAACCTTACAGTACATTCAGATTTCGTCGTTTTCGTGGGTAATATGAAATTATGAGGGTTCCATTCTTTTGTCATTCGGTTACGAAACCCTAAACAGAATATTGATTTGGAAACCACGGACAGGCCTTCCTTTTAATTTATAAGAACGCTTCATAAGTACAGTTATACCAATGAAGGCATTTGATTACATTAAATGTGATATTAATGTCCAGTCCATAAAAAATAATAGAAAATCCAATAAGTTTTTCGTAAAGTTGTTTTCAATTGTTAATTTTAAGCATGTCTTCATTAAGGCACATTTTGAATTCGATGAGTTTACTGCTATTGAATTACAGCGTTAGTTCATTGATACTGTGTAACTTTATATGTCCTACCTGTCGTCTTGCTTTTCGGACATGCCTTATCCAATAATATTTTTAGTTACAATGAATTTAGTAAGATATATATTATGTATTTTATTTATATTAGAGTTGATGTTTTGATAGGCATAATAAATAAAATTAAATATCTGAGTGACCAGACTATCCCTCTGGCTTTTGTAAAAGAATATGTGTGACAATAGAAATATAGAATATAAAGGAATTACCTAAAAGCATCATAGCCCCCGATACAACGGCTCTCATTTCAAGTACTGCTTGAAAGAACAGCATCATATAGGAGAACCACATGGCTGCACAGAGATCGTTGTACATGTGGCCAAGCCCGTAGAGAAGGTTTTGATTTAATTTCCACCATCGTCGTCGTCTGAATGGAATACTAAAAGTGAAATGGGTTTTTTATTATTAATTATTAGTAAAAAATATGAACCTTTATTTTAGATCAATTTTATAGCCTTTTGGAGCTTATAAAATTAGTCAGAAAATACCATAATTTATTTTTTCATCAGACATTCATTCAAACGAATCAATAGAATTTTGTAATATATTAGAGTTATATAGTTAGAAAAACAGTGTTCACTACTCATAAAAGGATATAAATAGTACATAAAGAACACATGAACATTACTTATCGAGAGGACCACGTAAAGGGATTAAGTTGAAAGGTGACAACTCATTTAAGTATGTAACAGGTAAAGTAGGTGAGTCTCTTACCGTTTAGAATATTCGCAAGTAGAGACTACCAAAGCCTCTACTTTTTTTAAATATAGATCTTTTATTTTGCTTATGTACCGAATTAAATTAAGTATTTTAAATTATTAAAGACATGCGTGTACTTATCTAAATATATGTATGTTATCCGTACATATATCTAGTGTAATAACTCCAACTTACTTTATTTCCCGTAAACCTACAATTATGAAATTTTTCAAGAAGTGAAAACTTGTAGTACAGATAAAGAAAAGGAAAGGTAATGTTTATATTACTGAAAAAAAAAAGAACTGTTAGAAACTTATAATTGTGATTAATTTCATTCAAAATCAGAGATATAAGCCCGCAGACTTAAGTACCGCAGCTTGTCAACTTTTATAAGTTGCACTTCCCATTGACCTACAATCCTGAAATGAATACTAAACGTACCTCAGCGGAGGAGACCAACTCACAATTGACCGGTTTTTTATAGATGTAATGCGATTTCGTCTATTTAAGTGCAGGAAGATGTTATTTCCTAATAATCTTAACAATGCTCCTTTTATGCTGTACTTATCTATCGTGTGTGTCAAATTGGCTAAATGGCTCGTTATACGGAGACTCCACATGTTGTTAATATAGTTTTCAGCAATATAATATGAGGACTTTACCTTACGTCGATTTCCTTATAGATGGTAGCCTTATTACCGTTGACCACTACATCATCATTATTAGTTGCCCCATATTTGGCACTCATTTTTTTAAAATGTTTTATATGAAAAATTAATGTTTAAAAATGTATTATCTACATGTAACCTAATTTATCTTCTCTGAACATTTTCACTTCACTTTATTGGGGCCAATGGATATATTAAGTTTCACAGTTCACAGGTAAGCCGACGCGTGTGGCTTGAAGGGATTCTTACGGTCATGTGAATTTAACTTGACAGTTTATCCGTAACGCATATCCACCAATTATTTAAGTTGGCTAAATTATCATGACATTTCGTGTGCTGAATTAGAAAAGCATTCGAGATGTTACTACGACATGGACTACAACTCTTCAATTTAATTAATCTACTCTTGATTGGTCCTTCAATTAATTAGCTACGATAGAAATTAACGTATGTAATTCTTACTCGAAAATATCCATAGAGTTATTATTATAAAGTAATTCGAGGTCAGTTGTGGCGCAGGAGTGCAATAAGCGTATGATTGTAATCACGATAGCGGTAGCTAGGTTGTGGGTTCCATTTTCACTCAGAGGGGTAATTTATGTTAATTTCTTCGCTCTTGTAACAAGGCAAAGGGAGGCGTTGAGCTCCGCCACTTAACACTCAATGACTCAATTGGGAGAGCGTTCAGATTTTCGTCATTCTTCATTTTTAGAATTCTGATGGAATGCGGAGAACGATGTCTTGACTTTGCTTTGATGTGCCAGAGTAATATACCTATATACTATTTCCTATATAATTATACTAGTCTTGAAGAGATATTATCTCTAGATAGACATTTTTTGTTTCTATCTTAAATATACGAGTATAATCGTATTATATTACATTTTAAATTGTGGTTTAGACAATCTCAGTCTCTGTATAGTGTACCAAGGGCGCAGTGTCAGTACCGTTATTTAATTTAATACCACGTCTTTATACAGCCCACAATCTATGTAAAGCATAATTCGGATAAGGGAATTTAAGTGATATTTATAATTATAAGAATTAGTTGCTAGCGCCCGCTATTTTCTTTAAAATAATAATTTTTGATATTGTGACTATTATTTTTTTATATGTAACATTTAAGATATTTTAACGCAATAAATTAGAAAATATTAAGAATATTTTACTAAAAGGAAATTCTTGCTCTTAAGCGAATAGAAGTTGATTGTCGTTGATAGTGTAGACTGTTGAAGTAGTTGATGATATTTTAATCTAATATAATTATTTCCTTTTTTTTTGGTAAGACGAGCGCTGCAATGGGTTCTCAAAATTGGGCAGAAAGTGGACCTAGCATAAAGAACAGAGATCTTTATATTAAGATTTTTTGCCTGAGATTTCTTTTTTGCGGGAGATGCGTAAAGGTAACATAGTAGCAGACATAATCTAGTTCAATAAGCGGCCGCAGCCTTGAGACTTACTGATATATAAGTACTCTTAGGTGCCGTTGTGCCTAAGTGTACGTACTAAGTATATATATATGGTACTTACATACAAGATATCGTTATACAAGCCTAATATTTTCCTTCGTTGTCATAGAACTGAAATAATTTTGAAAACATTGTATTTTACAAGTTTGAAAACAGTTATACATGTAATCACATTACCATGTTATATCGTTTATTAAATGTTTTTATTTCTTCGCTCTAGTCGAGACAAAGCGCGGCGTTGAGTTCCGCCACTCAATGTGTTCGGCGGTTGGGAACGGAGTGTCTTAACACAAGGTTTCCAGGCCCAAAAAAATAACAGGAAATGTAACTTACAGTGTTTATTTACATATGTCTCTTTGTGTGTGTTTGCTATAGAAGTAGATATTTGAAGCAATGAGTAACTTTTCAATTAATTTTGTTATATAAAATATTAATCAGCTTCACGCTGTATCCCGCACAGAGCAGAGTAGGCAGAGGGAACCTCGGTGTTAAGACACTCCGTTCTCCACTTTCTGCCGATTTCTGGAGGTATTGCGTGTTAAGTGGCAGAACTCAACGCCTCCCATTTCCTCGATACCAGAGACAAGAAATGGAAATATAAACATAAATAAATATTTCACTTCCTCGAATGGGGATCGAGCCCACAACCGTCGCCTTACAATCACACCCTTGAGCCGCTGCGCCACGACGGCTTCAATAAAATATAAGAAATTAAATAATATCATATAATTTAATTAATTTTAATTTGACCGTATATTTATCGTGGTAAAAAAAGAACATTCGTTGATATTTTTTTGTCTTTCCAGCGACATCTATCGCTGGAAAGACAAAAACCACGTATAATATAATATGAGAGCAAATATTCAACTTGCTTTGCTTTATAGAGGGCTTTTGGTTTTCTAATGTTTTCTAGATGGCAGCAGCTTATATAAATAAACTTGTAGTCGTATATTTGAAATGTGTTGATAAATTTATATAAATGTATATTACATCGTAAATTATGTATAAATAATACTCCAGATTACAACCTTATTTTAAATAAATTAATATCTTGTGTATTATAAATTTGTCTAATACTTTCGTTACATCGGAACTTTATATCACAAGCACTAAACATTTGAAAATCTGTGTTATTGTAATTGTGAGGCCAGTCAGTCAGTGAACGCAAAGGGTCGTGGGCTCAATTGCCACTCGAGGAAATTAAATATTTAATTAAATGTATATTTCCATTTCTTCGCTCTGTTGTGTAGGTAAAGCGCGGCGTTGAGTTCCGCCACTCAACACGCAATCCCATGCCATTTAAGAATCACATTTGCTTACAGCTTAAGCTTAAGCTCTAGTTCTACCAAAGAAATGTATGTGAATTTAATATTTTGGTTTTCACTTTATAGTAAAATCATTTTTATGTCTATAAATTTAGAGCATTGGTTGCTCGTGAATATAAAGGAAGTAGGTGAACTATAAACAATTTTTATTCAGGGTGCGTGCGCTGCTACCATGTCGTGCGTTCTTTCAAAGTTCGCGAAGTTTTTGCGATATGCGTTTTATATGCGTCTGAAGTATTTCATATATGGAGGAGATTAGAATCCAGAATGCCGTTATGTTAACTTTGTTTCTATTTATTATTAAAGTTTTTATATATTGTTTGCGTGTTTTATCCTTTTTATGAAGCTTAAGGTGGATTATTTAGGAAGGTCATTGCGGTCACTTAATATATATTACCATATACAAAAAATATATTTTGAAGTTTTAAGCATAACGTACATACATACAAGTAGGTAAGTAGATAATTTCTAGTTTTGTTTGGTTTGCGACAGGTGCATTAAACTGCATTCCAGTTCGCTAGAAAAACTGGCTTTGTACCTCGTTAGTGCACCCGAGATTGAGTATCGGAGCGTGGCCACGGTCAGTATATAATTAAATAAAATATAACTTATTAATAATAATGTCAACATTTTTCATGGATATTTTCCTTTATATTCGATCTCTTTTCATTTTCGTTTCTATTAACGACCTTAATAATGGAAGTACGTTAGATTAAATTCATAACATTCTTCGATACTGTTATATGAGGCAATAATTCATATAATTACAATTATGTGAAAAGTATTTTATCATTATTACGGAAAATTATAAATACTGTGTAATTTATTTCCTTGTGCTAAAAATATAAACATATATTTAATGAATTCATATCGTTTTTTGGTTAAAAAAATATGTTTAAATATTTTTGAATAAAAACGTTATTAGCAAATGTTTATTTGTAGGTAGGTGTTATAATATCATATAATTTTCTAGCTTAGCCAAATTTTACAAGATAGGAGAAAATAATTTTATCTAATATATATATATATGCTTAATTATGCAGCAAACTCTTTGCGGCAGAACGACAGGTCTAAAACTGCAGTTTGTTTAACGAAATCGAGAAAAGTACTTTTATTTTAAACCCGCCCGATATAAAATATATTTACTACATACTACAAGAGGGATACATGATACGAGTATAAGATGAAATATAAAAACCAAAAAGAATTAAAGATTAGAATGAACTATAAATTCTTTTTTATTATAATCTATTATTTATCTTATCTATAAGCTTATATTAAAAAAAATTGCAGCACTATACCCATAGAATAAATAAAAGCAAGTGGCTGTTCAATAGTGTTACAGCTGAAGCACTAAGTGGATACTTAATGGTAATGGTGTTGGTTGGTTAACAAGCGTCAAGCTTCGGTTTGGTATGCTAATTATGCCTTCAGCCTATTATTAGGTAAATTATATTTAAAGTGTTTAGGCACTCCGAGCTTAGAGCTGGGTCAACTGCAAACCGGATAGAACAAGTTTTGTATTTACAATTGAATTTATAATTTTAGAGTATTACATTCAGTCTATATACTTATTAGAATGGAGATTTTATATATTATATAGAAAAATAATCTTATTCTTATAGTATAGAGTGAAATAAATGTTAAGTCTTATTAATTTTTTTCACACTGTATATCGCATGTACCGGGTTAGCCTAGTGTTAAAATTTTATAACACTCCGCTTCCCGTTACCGCCGAATTCTGGAGGCATGAGTGTTGAGGAAATGAAAATATTAAATATTTCATTTCCTCTTGTGGGAATCGAACTCCCCACCTGTCGCATTCAAGCGCTACGACTGGACAAAATAAAATATTTAATTAAATACATATGGTTTAAGCATATGTATTTGGGCGATTACCGTTATCGTTTCTCTATCATTGTTATTATTCGTTAATTTGTATTTAACATCGCCAAAGCTAGTTAGTTAAGGGTGGGTTTACAAATTACAAGCATTACAAGGGCCTATGATAATTAACACGGCCTGTTACACTTCACAAAATACGAGCTCTAGTTACACAGTGAGAGTACTTAAATGTTGGTACGTTTTGAATTAGGTGCCATTATTAGAATGATCTTATAAAATATTCTTAAATTAATAAAAAACACATTTATACATTTTATGAACACACTCATAATTAACATGAAATAGATATTTTAAGGTATAGGAGCATATACAAGCATGTAAACATTACAAGTGCAGGTTCGATTCCCACTGAGGAAATACCACGGAGGAAATAAAATATTTGAATATTTTCAGAAACGCTGCTTGAGATCCGCCACTCAATACGTAATGCCACCAGAGTTCGGTGGAAAGTGGCGAGCGGAGTGGCTTGTAAATTGTCATACAAAAGCATAAACCGAAAAAAGCCGTTAGCTCCTACGGAAATTATTAATTTACATGCGCACCCGCCTCTGTTTGTGTAACCCGGCATCACTAGTGTAAGATTTACGATTGTACCTCGTTTATATGTAGCGGGACATTTCACATTGAAACGCTAAGTGAAGAATAAACTAACAATGTTGAACAATTACATGTATGTAATATATGTAGAGAATAACTTAAATACATCACGGAAGTGTTGTATTTCATTTATTTATACAACTACCTGTTTGCGGTTTAGACTCACTCAGAAATATCTCTCTCACTGCATATACCAAAAAATTTAAAGCATTCTCTAGTAACTGGATTCTTATAATTACAGTCAGTTCTCGACTTGCGACAGGGTTTGGTTCCATAACTCGAACGTAAGTTGAAATGGTCGTGAGTCAAATTTCATACAAAAATTTATAATATAATATAATATGATATATAGATATGTATATATGATATAAGCAAATATAATGGCTTTTATTTTGGATTTTTAAGTTTTAATTGTTATTATTTTAGTTGGTTCATTAAATAACTACGTACATAAATAAGTATATAAGCATCATACTGTTTCAAATGTTCATGAAGTTTTTCATCGTAAGTGCGAGTAGTCGTAAGTCGAAGTGGTCGTAACTCGAGAACTGACTGTATTTATTAAAATAAAAAAAGAAAAAAATATAATTATGTATGTTTACTTCAAAGTCCAAAGATATGAACTTAAAATCATGATCGTATTACATATTAAGCAACAATTTAGTACTTATAACATAAAATTATATAACTGGCTCAAGTATTAGCTTATATCGTAAGACTTTATCGCCGCATGTATCCCACAATTCCCTTTAAATCAGCCTGTTAAAAAGTTAACGACCCCGCATTTGACGCGATCTACAGTCTACTACATTTTTTACGATATGGTAAAAGGTTTAACTTGTTGGCTCCAATTTCGTTTAAATAACACGCGGCACTTGCAAACGCGCTCTGCAATTACATATACGACTACAAGTTTTACGCTACAGATGTTCATTTTAAAACAGTTTTGTCTACAATATAATAATATGGAACATCACAAATGTAATGAAAACTTAGCATTTAATTATAATGTCTCAGTACTAAGCCATAGACCGTCTGACTGACTATATATATATATGTACCGCTACCAAACTATTAAAATTTTTAATTGTAAAAAGTTTTTTTTTAACAAGTTTTGCAAAACGGATGGTGGACGGAGAGATTTATAATACTAAAATACTAAAAACGTTTCATTTAAATATCAAATGTTAAAGATTTTAGAAAACAAAGTGATCAATTATGAAACCATAAAATAGAATAATTGGTGTCGTTGTTGTTTCAAAAGTTGTTTGTTTATCGTGAATGGATGTTATAAATGCAAATTTGAACAATCAACGCATCAGACCAGCTCCCAATTAACATGGAAACCTCGAAAGAAGCAAATTATCCTCTTAATCATTCTCAAATTGTTTGAATGTAACTTTAATAGATTTAAGCTAAGATTGCTCGAGCAAACCCGTAAAACGTATAATACGTTCTGGAGGATTTATTATCTATGAAAGATGTCGTAAATGGAGGAAATTATCTCCGTCGGGTCCATTACACTCACTGAGCTGGTCTTGTTAAATTTCTCCGCGTAATAAGCCCGTTACCCGTAATGATGTAGAAAAGTAATGTTTGGTTACGCCGTGTAAACGGGGCGGATGTGATATCTATTGAGAGTTACTGATGCTGTGTAATTTGTATCTAGGCGCGTGCATTCATATGATTTTATAATGAGATAGTATATTTATATAAATATATATAAATATATTTACATATGAAATGTACTTGGGGTTATTACCGGTCATCCTGAGCGGTATTAGAGAGACAAGTCTAAAATAAGTCGAAGCTTGGATTTTCTTTATGTCTATAGTAAAATAATTGTAGGTCATAACGTGACAAAAGTGAAATAATAAATACTCACGTTTCATCTGCCACCACAAGAAATACTTCGAGTTGGCAGAAAAAAGTATTTATGTCGTTCACTATAAATCTTGGCCAGGCAAGCGATGGAAGTCGGTTTGTTGGCACAGTGTAACGTATCACCATCCGATTTTTATGTACTTATTCATATATGAGATCAAAGTAATGGACGAGATCTCGTACCAACCGATATTGTCTTCCGACTCCTATTACCTGGTTTTATCCTATCTTGTTATTAAATATTATATAAATTTATTTTACATTTATTAAATAAATTAACTTTACAAAAAAGAAACTAACGTAATTAATTTAAAGTTTTTGGGGCTTAATAGAGTCAAAACAACACAAACAATTTAATTGTGAAACATTACACGTAAGTACGGAGTGCTATTAAAACTATCACGAGCCATTATTCGCCTTTTCCATCAAGCTCACCCTCCCCTGCACTCCCCCTTAACGTGACTGTCCTTATTTCACTGAACTTAGTACAATGTTAGAGTGGAATAAGTGATTAATCACAGAGAGCTCTAATAGAATTGTAATTCCAGTCTAAATACCAGTCCTTTGTTAGTATCGCTAAGTTGAAAATCAAATTAGATACCACTCATACTGGGGACATTAAAACTCGCGGTACTCCGAACTTTATTATCAGATTTAGGTAATTCAATTACATGTAAAAGGGTTGTCTCAAAATTGGAATATTTCTGCGTGTGTTTATTATAATATTGTTTAAGCATTTTTATTATAATTATCTAATTTAGATATAAAACGCTTCAACGAAACCCAAAACACGTTCACAATGATTGAGAACTTAAGGACTTTTAATAACAGTTTAGATCCAATATGATACATAAAATATTTATTATAATCAAATGAACATTTAGAATTACTTAGTCTTGTAAATTCTATATTATTTGAATCGTGATCATGTAAATCTTCTAAAGCCCATGTACCATGCAAAGGCTTTTTTTTAAAAAATAGAATCGTATGCGCATTGATTCAATTTCTCGACGCGACAACTATTTTTAAAAATGTTGTCCGTCTCAGTTTTCTTATTATTCGTAGATAAATAGCTCGTAGATGGATAGTAACGCCATCCGATTGAAAATACCATTTCCTTGTTCAGAATCGACATCACGAAGCGTGAACCACTAGTCCTATCCGTCGCGTGGGTTACATCAGCATAAATTACGGGTGCGCTGACGCTAACGGAGCGGATGTCAGGGGGATGAAAAATGTAGTCGCGACAGTGGAGGGCTGGTGGAGGCCTGCAGGCGACGCGGAGCGCGGCGGTGGCGGCGGTGGCGGCGGCGCCTGTGTCAATGCGACTGATTGCGAACTGCACCGCAAATCGATACACTGTCATTTGCATGCGGCGGAAATCCTTTATCGTCCTCTTTGACATCACTCACTAACATTAACGGTGTAAACGAAATTTTTTTTAGATATAGCATGCTATTAAAGCATGAGCTGAAACTAGTTTCATTCCTACCCTGCTGTGAGCGGGATACAGTGGCGTTAAAAAAAAAACTATATTGTTTTTTAAAACCAATAGTAAGCTCTCATAAGTGAGTATAAACTTTCACAACACACTCTTGGTGCTTTTACAGACGCTCAATGAAATTGTGGTGTACACAGCGCACAGTTTATTTCCATTGAGTGTTTGTACTCACGTGGCGGCGGGCGCATTGCGTACAAACGATCAGTCGCAGAGCGTCAGTTGGGATTAATGAATTACCGAGTCGTTGCTTATGGAATATAGTCGTTTGTAGCACCGTTAGGTTCCTTCCCTAGAACGATAAAAGTAGATTATTCTGTTTATCCTATGAGTATATTTCTAAGTATACTCATAGGATATTTCTTTGAGCGTTAAAACGCTCAAAGAAAACGTAATATCCCTACGTAAACGTACTTAGTGGGAATAAAAAAATATAACATGATGATTATTTTCTAATATATATAACTTTATTACAACTGAGCTCTGAATCTAATAAAGTAGGTCGTTCGAGAATGGACTTAAGAACAGTTTTATAGAGCATTTTACGATTCTATTCGCACTATCCCTACAATAAACGCCGAATTAGATAAAGTGAAGACCGCGGGTGGTATTGCAAAAATAAATGTGTTCACCACACGAGCTGTTTGTCTGAACAGTAAACAGAAGCATTTACAAAGTGCAAATTTAAGTCACAGTCTACAATCAGTTTTATTCGATGTTACAATATAAAAAATATATCTGAAATTCACAGGTACATATAGTCTTCGAGTAGCTTCCATCGGAGCAGTAGTAAATTAATTCAATTGACCTGAACGTCGGGAACACATCTCGAATCGTTAGCAAAAAGAAATCACGCTGCTTTGACCACGGCCATAAAGTACTTGAGCTTTCAACTGCAGATTCCCTAGACCATCGAGAGCTATTCCCTAATACGTATGCTATCGAGTTCTACATAGCTGTAATATCATTTTACCATATTATAACGTATATTTAGTTGGGAATGATTATAAAAAACATATAAAATAGAATGATATGCTACTACTACTAAGATTTGAAATATGAATTCTAACAATTAAATGATTAAAAATATACCTTTAATAATAAATGTAAAAATAAAAATTCGAAAAACGTCGCTTCCTTCAATAAAAACATTGTAACCTTTATATTTCTACTAAATGTCCTATCGGAGCAATTATTATTATAGAAATTTGTCTTTCGTGATGAAGCAGTTAGCTAAATCTCCATAGTCGTGGGGTCGACTATTGAGTAATCGGCGTTCGTCACGATCAGCGCAGTCAGCGGCTTTCGACTACAAGATCAAATTTATTTTTTTAACTTTACTTTATAATGTTCACTATTGATTTTTATGTAAAGATTTCGTAAAGTAGTCTAAAATATATTTAAAAATATATTTTTTAAGTAAAATAGATTCCAGTCATTTTTCCTAGGTAAAATAAAGTAAGTTTTTCTAGATAAAAAAGATTTAAGTAAAATAAAAACAAATATTTTTAGCTTCCTGTTGTATCCAGGATGTAGAAGTGTCACTCACTTTCCTCCTAATTTTCGAAACGTGTCATGTTGAGTGGTACGACTCTACGTCACGATTTGCACGAAATGAAATCGATGAATCGGTTTTATAATATAGGTACTTCTTTATAATAATAATAAAAAATTCAACAGTTAAAAAGCAATATTCAGGTCATAAATGTTTTCGTTCAATTTAATTTATAAAAAAATATTTATGGATTTTTCTGTCTCAACATGATAGCGGCGGCAGCGGGTTTGACTCGGATTTAATAGCGGTCTAGTTAGTTCTATCAATAGTTCCCGACTGCTTAGGAAGGGTTATGTTTTTCGCGCGTATCTCGTATGTATGTAATATTTTTTTATTATGTCATATATCCAGAACCACTGAACGGATTTACATAATTGAGATATCTTAGCAGCCCAATGTGAGGTTAAAAAAAATAATCATGTCGGCTGTGGGACGCCATTGAATTTAGTAAAAAATATATTTTTAATATTAAAATCAATAACTATTGGGCTTGTTTTTTTCTTTTTAGTTTTATGCAGTCGGGGGTTTTTGTTTTCCAAATATATATTATTTTAATTTGAATATATATCCAGTAGAACACTGATCAATACAGGACTAAAATATCAATATGTCTTAGGGTACTTAATACGAATAAAGTGATAGACAAGTTCTTTGTCCTTAAAAAGGAAACTAACACAGGCGGACAATCTACTCAATTGCAAAATGTACTGTGGGTGGACAAATTGGAGCTGAATCAGGAACACGCGCAGGGACCGGTTAAGACAAAGCTATAGGTATAATATTCACATATTTATGAGACTGATCTATTGCTTCACGCTCCACTTAAGGTTCTAAATTGTTTACGCGCACGCAGACCCCTGGAGACGTTGGTGGATTTAATTCTATTTGTCAATTATAATACTTCTCTAGTAATATTATACAATTGCAAATCTTGTAAGTCATTTGACACGATATTTATGCAAATGACTATTTATTATTACGTAGTCCTTTGGTTAATCTGCGTGAAAGTTGTTCTATAATTACAACCGCGTAATGAAGCTGGTCCAGTGGACATAGCTGTATAGAATATTAAATAAGATATGTTACAATCACACTTTTTCATGGTCCGACTGGATTTGAGGAAATAAATAAGTATAGTTTATTTTTATTAAACAGTATACTAGATTGTTAAAAAATAAAATAAATAAAATAATATAAAATAAATAATATAAAAATAAATAAAAAATAAAATTGGCTTGATCAATAAATGATTGATTGTTTCACGTAACACATTGGTTTGCCTAATGAGGTATATAGGCGCCAATGTAACAACTTTTTCTTCATACGTATTTAAGGTGTTTTTAAAAGCTAACCTAATGCTAAGAACGCAATTTGTCAATCAATTAATACGTTTTATAGTTTTTTTTTATCTTCCCCCTGTATTCTGTTTATAGCAATGTAGACAAAGGGAGCCTAGTGTTAAGACACACCGCTCCCCACTTTCTGCCGAATTCTGGTGGCATTGCGTGTTGAGTTGCGGAACTCAAAATTATAACAATAAATATTTCATTTTCTCGAGTGAGAATCGAACCCTCAACCTATAGTATAATTTGAGTATAATATAATTTTTACTATATTTGTGTAATTCAAAAGCAATGTGTAAAATCAGAAGAAGTAAGCGACTAGACCCGACTTTTAAATGTCGTCAACTCATCACATATACAATATCCGCGCTGGCACGTTCGCTAAGCAGATGTGCGGGCAGATATCGGATAACTTGCGAACTTTTCACATCTCCTCTTGGGCACATCGCGACAATCTGGCTCCAGTCGCACGTCGTGAATTACATATGGTCTAAACAGGAATAACGAGCTAGATTCGTTCCGACGCGCGGCCAACGTCGCTTTCCCACATAACCTACTTATTCTTATGAATTTCAGAATTTGTTCCATCTCGCGGCGAAATTACTTTATAGCTGGGAGTCTAACATGTTTTAAATCTTTTTACTGGAAACGTATTTCGTAATATTTTCTTTATAACTGAATTAGCTAAATGTTTGTAAAATTCATAACCTCGAAACGTCCCTGGATCTACAGATAATGATTTGTTTTGTCAGCGACATACAAATTTACGTGTTAGGCCCGTAACCAATAATAGTGCGCATAAGCACTGTTTTACAATGACAATAATTAGAAACTGTGTAATTTACGTGCAGTATTTGCATAACGAGGACTAAGTAAATGCAACAACAGTATATGAACTACAATTCTATGCGCTTACATTAATAGTTAGTATTAGAATAAATCGAATTATATTACAGAGTAAATCCAAATCTTACAAGACATTGTTGCCAAATGAATTACAATTGTGACATCTACACAGCCGTAACGACCAACGTCGAATCTATTTGCATTTCGCTCTTGTAAAAGATATAGGAATAAGTAAATACCATAATATAACATTATAGATAACTTATAGATAAGTGTAGAAAAAAAATCAGAAAATCACTAAAAACGTGTAAATCGCACTCCGTATATTATAACTTACTTATAACTGAGTCGAAAGTTTCAAGAATTATTAAATGAGTTTTATAAAATTAGAAAGATAAAACTATAAAGAAATACTATAAAGAATATTCTATTTTATGTAAAACAATTACAAACAAAATCTTCATACAAATTACTATGAAGTCTCGTCCAAACTCAATCGGCCACGCGCCTTCGGAGTGAGAGTACGTCTTGAACGGGCTCTTAATTATTGTTAGAGGGCCTAACTGAGAGGTAAGATAGAGGCGTACTTACCATATTACCATACCATACTTAATATATAAAAAAATATACATTTAAAAATGTATAGGTATTCAAATTTATAAACGATGCATGATTTGTAGAATATGTCATTTTAATAAAAGATATAAAAAAAGTATAAAAGTTAAAGTAATTACAGGCGTAAATTGTGGCTTTTAATTAATTATTTGACAATTTTAAATTACTTTGCATGTATGCGTCGTCAAGCAAGGTTGAATCCGCCACGTCGGGTCAAACACCGGTCGCATTACGCAGTCGCGGCTCGCTGCCTTTGAATTACCGAACTTGACCGCGTAGAGCATTGTCTGCGTGGGCGACTACCCGGGACCGCCGCCCGGTACTCCTACCCCACCGTTCAGCTCCACCACCCACTGCACTAATCCCTTCTGTATTTATTCGCGGTATAATTATTATTGCGGTGCTTTTTTAACCGCAGAGAACTTTACGAATTTACACGCGAAATTTACTTAATATGTGTAAGGGAAAATATATATTTTCTTTTACAATAAGTAAGTTCACGTAGAAGTAGAAATAATTTCACTTTTCTTTGCTTTCGTGCAGGCACAGCGTGGTGGGTTTCGCCACTCAACTCGCCTCCAGAATTCGGCGGAAAATAGGGAACTGAGTCTCTTAACACTAGTCTGTCCCTGCTGTTTGCGGGATACAGCGTGGAGCTGAAAAAAAAGTGTTTCTTGACTTAGAAATGGTAAATAAATAAAAGCAACTACATGTATTTCATGTCTTTACTCCATAATAATAAGAACATCGGTCCCTAAGCTTTTACGATGTGCTTTCATTTTTACGACAGCCTTCAAAAACGCCATCGGAAGGGATTGTAAGTTGCTGGCAATTGCAACTTTCCTTGATAATATAACAAATCGTTTGCGAGAGAAATGCCGCCATCTTGGTCACCCCGGAACCATGTCTCATTGACCAGCGACCTTATTACATCTAAGAATAGAGATTTTGTATATACTTTTATACAAGATAAGAATAAATTGTTATATTTTTAAATTTTAACATCATTCTGATATAATTTTCTGTCTAGTCTAACGAAAGTAATTAGCGATCTATATCCGTCGGGAGAACAGAAAAGACTGCAAAACAATTGTAAGGGGTAAGATACTACTACGTCTTGCACTATATATACTACTAATAATAGTATTGAATTATAATAATATACCTGAAACAATTCGTTTTTCGGTAACAAACGCGTTTGAGAAAGGAGATTTGTTTAAAAAATTTACACAATAATCTTACTAAATTTTGAAAACCGTTCCTGATTGAGCTTTATTTCATGTTAGATATGTATAAGAAACAGTACAATAATTACCAATTAATTTCTAGAATATATTTTGATCGAACACTAGTAAAACTATTTAGAATTTAGTTAAAAGCTCTTGTAGTGGAGATGAGCATTAAGGCGCATCTAAAGTGGATGTTTTAAACTCCTTGGAAATCTAAATGTTTTTTTTTCTCAATTATAAAAAAATTTAAACTATTTCTAATATGATGGGTATCTGCTTATTATACTAACTATGCACTTCCAAATATAACGTACGAACGATGCGATGGTTAAATGACATAAAAGCTATCTGATTATGTTGCATGACTTGTCAGTTAACTGACCCCTCAGCCGGTTCCAATGAAGCCGCAACACTTAGCTAAAGAAGTCTATTATAATTTTCTCGTCAAAGAAAAGCTGTGTGACCTAAATTAAACAAGTTAACCTCTTAATTGATTTTATTTATTAATTCTTCTAAATAAAACATACAATGAAATAATTCTTATATAAAACTTATTATAAAATAAAATGACGTCGAATAAGACTTTTTATGGCATATTAAAATTGTTTTTTTTTGTATCAGCGTTGTAATTAAAAAAGTAATACAAGTTATTCTTATTTTACTTATATTACAAAGCATATGTACCTATATATATATATTGGAACTGAATAAGTAGTTAATTTAACTGTACCTCTTGCTTAACAATAGGCTTTCTTTCTATATAGGCAGTGTTTAATAGGTTTTTGATTAAGCCTTTTGCTTAGTGTTTATTGTAAGTAAAGTTCGTTGGCCGCAGTCTTAGCTAGATGTCCCTATAGCGTGCTTCGAAGTAGACCGATCAGTTACGATTCACTATATCTTGCATGATGCCCTAATTGTTATGCAAAATTTCCACTTTAAGTTATATTTAAGTAAGTAAAAAATATTTCAGTGAATTATAAATAAAAAAGAAAAACAAATTTGAATCCATCATACCTAAAAGCGTATATTTTAGTTAAATATAGAAGGGAGTACGGTGTCGAGGGTCGGTAGTCAAGAAACGTCCCATATTAGGCGGAAATAATGCTATGGTGACGCTTTTACGCAGGGGCACAAAGTATGACTGTAAACGCAAGTGGCTGTGGGTTCGATTCCCATTCGAGTAAATGGAATAGTTATAAAAATTTATATTTTCTATTCTTCGCTCTGATGTCGAGGCCAAGTTTGGCGATGATCTTCGCTACTCAACACGCATTGCCTCTAGAATTCAACGGAAAGTGGGGAACAGGAGTGTCTAAACACTACTCAATGACGATGTTATGCGATACTAATTGTAGGTCGCATATATGTATAAATGTGGGTACTATGGCGACAATAATAATTACATTTTTAGAGATTGAATACTATAATTCTATATTATAATTTTCTACTTGAAACACATGTAATTAGCTTTACGATCCTTATGACGAAAAACTCGTAAGATGATCAAGCTAAATTCAAATTCTTCTTAAATGTTTCACTTGTCCAAATCCGTATTTAAATATTTAAAAAATTTCACTTTCTAATTCTAATATCCAAGCTTCCAATCAATGTTGTTAATTTCTTTTATTTATATATATTACTTAAAATTTTTAATATATATTTTCAAAATGATTATCAAGTAGGATATGGAAGACAAAAGAATACTGTATAGAAGATATGAGATATCCTATTTTGTAGATGTGTATTGCAAGGGGTTCACAGTATTACTTATTAATATTCATATAGCTAACAAGAATAATTTGCGTTCGACGAATTGCATATAAATTCTCTATGGATTTGGTAGCTCATGCATTTTATAATAGCTGCCTTTGCTGGCTTCTGTTCATTGTCCGCCTCAGTCATAAGTGATCGTTTTTACAAAGAATTAATAAAGAATAATAATCTTATCTTTTCTGTTTTAAATACTTTAAGCAAAATAAATTTTATCAATTTACCTGGGATTTATTTTATTTGAATCGTTTACGTAACGGTTAATGTATATCAGATGTAGGTGTCCGAGCTCTAGTCTAATGCGGTCGTCATGTAATAACGTGGCCTAGTTAAGATGATTTGTTCAAATTGCCAGTACTTAAGATCATTTGTTTGACCTAGTCATTTGACAGAAATTCTTAAACTAATATACTTTTGGAGTAGGTGTAACAGGTTAATAAGATTTTGCGAATATGTTACATTATATGTAGACTGAGATCCCAGGGCCCCCTGGCATAGGTCATTTTAGCAAAAATAAATTTTGTAGGATTAATAGTCTAATATGTAGTTAAGACAGTATGGCTACTTGCTATTTTAAAAGTGGGGCCCTTTCTGAGTTAGTGCCAAATGACGGTATATTGAGATTGAAGAGGTTTGAACAAAAACGGATATATATACTTAGACTTAATATAAGATATTGATGTATCTTTAATAAAACTTCGCCATAACATATAACAAAATATTTTTTATTTAGGAAATAATATGTTCCGAAATATTTTTTTTTTCTTGCCGAAAACAGTACTTGAAACGAATTTGTACAATATTCCGATTCCATTGTCATACATTTTTTACGGGTATAAAACCTTTTTTTATTGTTATCAAATATTCAATGACGAACCTGACTCGTTCATAGTCACTCATAATATTATAAAAAATATTTGCTTGAATGATTCATAACTTATTTCATGTACCGCTACCAGAATCAGAAGAAATAATGATGTTTATATATACATACGTGTTCAATAAATAATTAATATTAGATTCCCAGGCTCCCTAGGCCTACCTTGCTGTGTGTGCGATACATCTTGAAGCTACAAAAGTATTCTTATCACAATATTATGCCGAAAAATAAAAAAAAACTGAGCATTTGACTCTAGCTCAATTATAGAATAATATTGTTCCATTAAGCCATTTTATTATTTACTTGTAACTAAAGATATAAGATAAGTATAACAATATTGATAAGGAATCTAGTATTCACATTTATTTAATTTTTTTTAGTAGCGTTGTTTTTTTACAATGCGTTGTAAAAAATTAGCCAAACAGTATCATGAATGTATCGGACAGAAATAGTGGACAATAAAGGTTAAATGTAATCTGATCGTGGACTTTAACAATGCACCGGGGAACGACAATAGCGGCGATCGGCAACATTTTTTATCCTCTTCCATATATATTCACGTTTAACTCCTCTTTAAATTAGCCAGAAAGATATATGGTCCTTTTAAACACGACTGTCTACATACATCTCGATAGAATACATGTACATTATATTTACGATAAGCAATGGTAAATATAATTTATATATATGTACATATTATATACATTTTTATTACATAGACTCGTAAACGAAACAAAATCTTATCTTAAACAAAAACTGGTCAATAAGTCTTAAAATGGTCTCTAACTGGTCAATAAGGCTTCGCCCGCTTGAACTATATTATATGAGTATATAATAAAAAACAATTGTCCCGTAGGTACTTATTATTATAAAACGTAGTAAGGGTAAATTGCTTGTTTATTTCTGTATGATTATTATGTATACTGTTATACACTTAATAAATCGTAATTTAATCTTCTGATGGTATATAATGGATATTTCATTTCCTCGTAGAAAATAACATATATATTTTATATTATATTAAGAAATATACTTAGTTATCTCATATCTATCTAGATAATCGTTACGTACGCCGAAAGCCAAAATGGTCTTTGAATTCACAGACAGATATTTCAATTTTTTTTATTTATAAATAATGAGTAAAAACACTCTTTTTACTGGTTTATTACAGCAGATATTGAAGATGAGCGAACGTTCTAAACAATAACAGTCAATAGAATTTCATTGAAATTAATAGAAGTATAGTTTTTTTCTATTAAATTTCAAATATTATGATAGTAGTTAATATTCAGTTTAGTGTTTCCAATATTAAGCTTCAATACAGGCATTCGATTATTAATCGCGAATCCGATCTCGATACCGGCCGACGCAACCCCTCGGGTCAGTAATTAGTCGCCGCCATGGCCGCCATGGCCGCCATCTCGCGCATACGGTGCGTCCTACAGTCGGACGTTATATGAAATTGAACATAAGTTTCGCCGATTTTTGGAATCTGAAAGCCTAACATTCATTTCACTCTTTTTATTCCAATTCAATTTAGTCGGATAACACTGTGAATGTAACTGTCTGTATGACTTTAGAATTTTATGTCTTTTATGATTGCATATAGACGTACGATACTGTCGTTCAATCATAGTATTTTTTTTTAAATATTTTTAAATATAATTTTAATTATGAATATAAACGTTTCAATGATTCTTGATGTTATTTGATTATTGAAGCTTAAATAGAAACCTTTGGCGTTAATTTCTTGGAAGTGTTAATAAACACTTTATCTGAACGTTGAATGAATACTTCAAATAAAACATTAACGTAATGAAAATACTTCTATACAGTTTATTTATACTGCTTATAATTTATAATATTTCTATATTATATATTTCTTCATGTATGCAGTTAGAATAAACTAACGGTTCATAACATGTAAGATATTGTATAACAAGTTCTTATAATTAATATTTATTATTAAATAACAAAATATAGCATTATTTTACTATACCTTATTAATTAGATACAAACATCTAATAATAAATACTTCAATTACAAATAAAAACTTAATCTTTTATAGATAATTTTAACTTATAAATAACATAAGCTTCCGTATGTATTTCACATATAGCAAGCTAGGCCGAGGGTACACAGAGATAAGACACTCCGTTCTTCACTTTCATTATTATGATTTGTGTTTTTAGAGACTGTATGGTAATGATATTTCATTACTCATTGCCTACTAGAATTCCAAGTGGTTAAAGTAATTTACAGCTATAATTTAATACAATTAATCTTATCTGATTAGGTAAATTGAATGTGATTGACTGTTAAATATCTTTAAACATTATATATTTTTCTATAAATGAAGTAAAGAGGTGTAAGCATACATATCAAGCAAAACATATCATGCGCCGCTTTTTTAGCTAAAATAGTTATTAATAAGCAAAATCATTTTTATGATCCAGACCTAAGCCGACTTAAGCTGTATTTACAACATAGAAGCGGATAGTACTAGCAATCTCATTCATAAAGGCTATCTTTGACATTAAGGTTTAAAATTTAAATATTTAACATTATATTAAGCGCAAGAGCAGCTAAAACAATTAACTAGGCGTTTAATTTAAAAGAAAAGAGTAATTTTTGGAATCATGTTTAAGTAATTTTTTTTAAGTAAAAAGACAGAACTTATAAATAAATATGTTGCTCGGTGCATGCATTAAAACAACTATAATTATACTCACAACTTCAAGAGAAATCTAAACTGCATGCTGTAGATATTTTTGGTAACTGTAAAAAAAAATATGTTAATATATTTCTTTGGTTTAATTATCTTTCAAAATCATGTAGCAAAATAGAAATTAGCAAAAACTACTCACTGGTTGTGTCTTACTCATACAATGTCAGTGAATCACCATCAATGTAATGTAACGTTGGCTATTTGTATCATTTAAGAATCTTTATTCTACATTTAAACGTGGCTTCGTGAACGGATGTCGCGCCACTGACTCAGTTTCGCGAAGACACCTTAAACTTTGTAACTTTCAAAATGGCGGACGAAATAATCTTAGATTAGTGTTTACACACTTATGAGTGACTAATGTTGATTCATTGTTATTATATAACACAATCAATGATATAATATATATTGTCATAATATTCATATTTGACCTAATTAATTTATTTGGCGTTATGTTGAAAGTAAGAATTATGTAGATATTATACAACTACCTACTATGTAGATTATGAATAAATTTAAGCGAATGTGTTGCTTCAAGATTTTTTTTTAAATCTAACGACTTATTGAATTTGTTTTAATGGTTCATGTATTTATAATGCAATTAAATAAGAAATAAAATTTATATAAACACACATATTATTTATTAAGATAACAATTGAAATATATTTATAATTAATAAAATAAATATAATTAATGTTGAAATTTGGAGTTTGAAAAATAGGGAATTATAATAAATAAATATATACTTGTAAAACTCATATCAATCTCTCAAATACGGTAAGGTAAAGTAACAAGAGGGTCCTTTCTTTTACCGGTTTGACCGCTGTTCCGTGGGCGGGTTTTTTTAGGTTCACCTATCGAACACGCAACGCATTGAGCGAGAAAAGTTAATATTATATATAATGTTTCATGTTAATAATTCTTATCGTATCAACCAAGCGAGGGACGTGTTAAATTTGCTGGGACATGAAGTTTGTGAGTTCAAGTTGCACTCGGGAAGTGGTCTCGGTATGGATATCTCTTTAGCAACAAGTAGCAGGTTATATATTATAGTAATTAATTATTATAATTATTACCACCATTGTGGAAGATATAGTTAGGAAATTTATGCCACCTAGGCTATTATATATATTAATAAGAGTAATATTTACAACGATATTATATCTTTTTCTCGGACTAGGTCCATTAGGCTTAGTCACCGAATATCTCTCATGATAAAAAAATGTCTAAGGAAAATAACCAAGAAGATTTACGGACCCATAAACCAATAGGTAACTAGGTTTTTGTTTAAGCGCCTCCTACCGTCAATATCCTTTTTCGAATTTTATTCAGCAGCTTAAGTTAACAAGTATTTGAAGAAATTGCTAAAAAGCAAACTTACTAATATAATTTTTTTACAAAGTAAAAACCAATATCATCTTATTTATTTATTATCAATAACAGAATAAGAAATTATAAAATATCAAGAGAAAATCTTAATAAGTAGAACCTAAGCATGTCCTTTCCGAATTGGTTATAAAACTATTACTTAATTTTTTTTTATATTCATTGTTACTCGCATTATCTCGCATAACATAGCAGGGTTTACAAAAGGGAGCGCCCTACCTTTCCAGAAGGATGAAATGGAAATAATTCATTCAACTTAGTGGATATCGAATCTACGACCATCGCGTTTGTAGTCAGACATTGTGTGAACTGGCCTCGATGATTTTTTTTGTTATTCTTATTAGCGTTTACCGTGGCACCGGTTGTGTAGGCAAGAGAGTATTCTGACCCTGAGACGGATTTTTATCGTCTCACTAGCCACACTATCGCTGCTTCGCCTGCATCGTTGTTTTATTTATTGTTTTATTATAGCGAATATACACAAATTCTTTAAATATAATATATTTATATTTAAAGATAAATTTCAACAAGTTCAGTTCCATGAAAGTGAGACCAATATTCATCCTTACAAACATTTGCATTTATAATATTAATATTATGTTACGTAGCTACATTTATAATATTTATCTTATTATGATTATATTTCTAAAATATAAAGCACTCGCAAGCGGCCATCGACCCTATAATTTGCGTGCTTTACTGTCACGAATGTATGAAAGTTTTAATAATTAGACAACGTAGGTCGTAAGGTTGTTTAACTTCGAATTGTAAAAAACTTTCAGTACCTACACTATGATACATGTTGATTTATTATTTATTAAAATGTATATATATTTTGCGAATGTTCTAGTCATAATTATATATTTAAGCTAAAGTTCATAAACTGATATTTTATTTTGTTAATTGCACAACAATATTATTTGAGATAAGCTTTCGACATTAAATTGAAAAATTTTTTTTCCAATTGTAAATTACTGCTGTATGTTATTGTATTTTTTAAATAAAGGCACTCTAATTATAAAATTTTAACGAAATATAAGAAATTTTGATAATACTTTGCTTATAATTTACTCTGCTACTTACCTACAATTTTTTTTACTCAACCAAACTCATCGCAGTTTGCTTTCAGAGTAATTAATTTTGTAAATCTCTAAACAGTTTTATTATGAGGTAATAGTAGTTAAATACCGTATAAAAAAGTTAGTAGAATATCTCCTTGCAATTATGGAAGATTATTTGCCAGTGTCGTACAAAGCCTTTTGGCTTTTTGTAAGCCTTTTGGTAAGGTTCCATACCTACCTCAAAAGAAACCTTTATAGGATAAATTTGTTTTTTGTCTGTCTGTTAGTATCTCTACCCGTCTGTTAAAACTAATGTCAAATATGTAAACGTAATAAGTCCACAGTACCTTAGGTTACTGAAAATATCTACTAGTACCTAGAACTATTAAATTTGGCAAGATGCGATAACTTATAGGCCGTCGTAGCGCAGCGGTACAAGGGTGTGACTGTAACGCGCAGGTATTGGACTCGATCCCCACTTAAAGAACTAAATATTTATTAACATTTATACTTTAATTTCTTTGCTCTGGTGTTCAGGGAAAGAGCCATTCCGTTACTCAACACACAATGCCTCGAGAATTCGTCGGAAAGTGAGGAACGGAGAGTCTTATCACTATGTTCCCGCGTGTGGGATACAGCGTGAAGCTGATCAGATTTATTTGATTCCATAACGTGTAGTGTATACAGAAGAAAATATCAGAAAATTGGTAATTTTTAAGAATGTCGTAAAAAAAACATGACAAACTTAAACTTTGTAATTCATTTCATTCAAAATAACTGCATGCCCGCAAATTTAAGTTTGTCAACTTCTGTAAGCTATAGGAACTTTCTGTTGAAATAGAATCAAAAACCTTCAGGGAATTGATTATTCTATTGTACAAAAATTATACTTGATGTTGCGTTGAAAAATATTTTTTCCCTATTTTATAATTACAACCCCATACGAATTGTAAGAGTGACATTATTAAAAAGGCCGTTGTTAGTCATCAAATTTCGTTGGCAATTTGTGAGGAAAACCGTTTTAGTTTAACCAACATCATGATAATAGGCTCTAAACAAAACGTATTACCGATAGCGCCTATGTATATAGTACATAGTTTATGTACTATAGATATAAACAAAGCTTTTGTTCTCCTCTATTGTATTCTGTGACTGGTTTATGATATTTGACTATAGCTTGTCTTTTCATAGTACGTTTCTCATTTGGGTCCTACCGGCTTGACTATAGAGTCTATAATAGTTATAAATATATTTTAATTTTGATGTAGCCAAAGGGTTTTTGTTTAGTTGTCCAAATTAAATTTCGTTAGGGACAAAATTTTAATTATTTTTTCGAGGCCACGCTTAAAAAAACTTTGATGAAAAAAATAATGACATTCTGTACAATATGAATTCACTGTTCTTATGTGTATAATTATTTCTAAATGAGAATTAACTGATGTATTGAAGTTGCAAAGACATGAAACAAATTCTTTTATTATAACATTATTTTATAAGCTTAAAATGAAATAATATGATAAACAACCCACATTTCACCCTATCATGTCGGTGAATTCAATAGAAATTTGACCCACAATCATGCATAATCGGAAAACTTTGAACTGTGCCATTGATATCTATAAAGTATAAGATTGTGAATTTTGTAGTTTCTTAACCAGTCCAACTTCGCGGTGCGTAGTCCAAGGTCAGCAGAAAGCTGCGCAAGCGCAGGCGGGTGCAATACGTTATTACGCAAGCCACGTTTGTCATGTTGTGTTGGTAACATGTCATTTCTGTTGAAATGAATTGGGAAAATAAAAAATGTATTACGTTTTTAATGTAATGTTGTTTTTAATGTAGTGATAACACTAAAAAACATAAGTTTAAAGTTGTACTATGTTAATGTTAAATTATGTAAAAATTTAAATAAGTACGTAATTAATGAATTGTTTACTTTATAACTTCATAAACAGCTTGAATCTAGCTGAATTTTTATAATCGTGAGAATAATTTTATAAACTTATAATGAAATAAATATACATCGCAAAATAATTTTAATATTAAAGTTCTAGGTCAATAGGTTTCCTAGGTCAATAGGAAACATGTCGAATAATATGTGTGGTTATTACCACTGTGTAGTTATATTATATTAAATAAAAGTTTGCCATAGAAGTACAATCTTAAAATTAACATACCTTCAACTATTACATTTTATATGTTCTACTTTAAAAAAAAATATCCACACTTTGAATTGTATATTGAACTGTCCTGAAATATATTGAAATTTTTATTATATTATATAATAAATAATTTCAATTAAACCTCAATATGAAAGTTCAAAATTGACAACAACGTCATGAGAATTTGAAATTCATCCAATTTATACCTTAACTCACGCTCCGAGTGCGGTAATGGCGCGCTTATGTAAATGTTATAGAATTTATTAATGAACATCCCAGATTAGGATTGTAATCGTGCGGCGTGTGCCAAGAAGAGAAGCGGTGAATCGAAAATTTAGAGCTTCGCAACCTCTCCACCTAACGGAAGTACGTAACTGCTACTATTACATTCCTATGTAAATTCCTGCAGAGACCAGCCCATCCGTCCTGAAATTATAGAGACGTAATTTGCATGTCTCATTGCTCTTTGCGCTTGTTAGGCCTCCACGTTGTGTAACAAAGACCTGCAAAGTAGGTGTCGCTTCCTAAGGCCCAGTGCCATATGAATAACAAACACTTGTTAATGTAGAATACTTATTTGACAAAGCGTAATTTGGCATTCATTCGAGCCGTAAGCGCACCGTGTAAGATCTGTACGTCGACTTATACGTTCCTAGACCTAGACTGCGCATTTGACGTGGATTGAATTGTTTAGTTCACCGATTTACAGTTTTACATTAAAAATAAAATTGGGATTCTGTCCTCGTCGCAAACCTGCCTGCGCTCTAAGCTTTTAAGCACGGTTATTAATAGAAAAACATTCATTGGGTACTAATAAGTTACTAAAAAATATATATTTTTTATTATTATAAAAATAAATTATACTGATAACAATATAAAGATTTTAAGCACAATTTAAATTCATGTATTCTTTATGAAAAAAACAAGAATGTTAGCTTTCGTATGACAGCACTTGCAGCTTTTAAAAAGTGATTTTTACATTCCAGATTTTTGCGTTTTGATACTATAAAAGTATATAATTAAAATAATAAAAGGCGTAAAAAACGTATGGAATTTAGGATTGTAGGGCGTGAACCGCGGCTATACTTCAATTCACGTGACACGCAAGCATGAAAATTCGTAGCATTTATATTAGTCACTAGCAAATAGGTTTTCCATGGCATGTATTCAAACAATGGTCAATTAATAATTTATTTTGTGTTGTCATGACTCAATTTCCTGACAAAATAATAGAGCAATTGGAAATATCAATTCAAGAAAAAAAAATCTATAAAGAAGAAAAATGAGAAGACCAAGAAGAGTATTTTTTACCAAACAACGTTTCATTTGATTCAACGTTAAATTTGATTTTCTAGATTTGTATACCTTAGTGACGTAACACGATTTATTTTAATAATAATATTGCTACTTGACCCATTTTAAATATTCATACATATAATTTCACTATATTTATCTTTTCACTTTATTAATTTTCAAATACATACAAATAATTATATTTTCTAATTAATACGGCGCTCAAAGGTTATTTTTATTTAATAAAATACCAAATGCATTGAGCTGTAGCATAAACGCTCGCTTTGCACTCTTTTAAATTTATAACATTGAACGGAGCTCGACTAGTCCGCAGTACTTTATTGGTGTACGAACAGATTTATGTATCTATATTTGTAATTGTACGTGATTTAGGGACTCAGTGTCAGGCAAAAGTCACATATCCGTAACTGCGAAAGTACGCTTACTGAATACGTTAATGTTTTCATAAAAAGTCATATTTAACTTATACTTTCATTCAATATTTATAATGATGATTTTCTAATTTTTAGTAATTCCTCCTTGTAACAAACTAGAGACGTATCTCGTTGATAAATTGTACCCGTGTTCCATATATCATGGGAACATTTGAAACATTTTAAAAATATAAAAAAGTAAAAATTACAATAATATTTTTTTTTGTTGCTTGTTGTTGCAGTATATCACTAAATCTAAATAATATTAAAACATTGTATCAAAATAACAAATATACATAATATTAAAATGTTTTACAGTATATACAAATCGAATTAAATAAATGTTTAGTATTGGGAAAATTAATAAAAGAAAACCTTATATATTTTTAACAAATACAGTCCACCACTGGAGCGGGTCGCACGATTCCTAAATAAATGCAAACAACCAGAATTCCAGCTTTGTGTCATTTGTCGAAATGTCTGTATTTAGGCAGTGCCTGCAGCGCTGTCCTCAAACACTTGTAAAACATCGAAGCAGAATTCCAATGGCCGATGCCGAAACCCAGATAACTGAAATATCTTGAAGCCTTGCCCTGAATAATGCTGATCTTGTTTACACTGCGTCCCAAACTATCGCTAACAATGTAACTACTAACGTGATGTGATTTATAACGAAGGCCTTTTAGATATCCTTTGTTCACACCTTAGCTTTTAACTGCTTCTATAATATATTATTAAGTTTACTGTGTCACTTCCATGTACGTCTAACGATGTTGATATTAAAGTATATTGATATGTAAAATTATGCTTCTTGTTGTTACTTGCTGTTTGTGTCGCTAGCGAGTTCTTTTGCTTTAGTGTTATAACGTTTTTTAACCATTACTAATCGAGTGTATATTAAAAACATGTACGAAGAATCTGGTGACACACCACAAGCTCTGCAACCACCGCCAACACAAAAAATTACCAGAAAGTACACTTTTAAGATAAAGTACATAATATTTAATAAAAAGACCCGATGAATACTCAACAATTTCTCAGGGCTATGCAAATTATATTATTGCGATGTCAATCTAGTCTGGCAGTCATGAATGGAGATTCACCGAAATAATTAAGTCGTTCTTTCAAAAAAGAATATAAAAGTATTTAGAGCTTTTTTGTATTTAAATAGAGCACATGAAATATATATACTCATAAAACATATGTACTTGATAATGGTGATACTCATTTAATAAATCAGCTTCACGCTTTAACCCGTACACAGCACGCATGGTAGGCAAAGGGAACCTAGTATTGATACATACCCGTTCCCCATTTTCCGCCGATTACTAGAGGTACTCGTTTAAAAGCTAAGAAAACCCCTATGTATAAGTTTATATTACAGAATTAGGATTAGGTGTCAGGGTTCAGCCAGGAATCTTGTACTTTGTCTAACCAAGCCAACAAAATATACAAAGTCTATTTAATTAACAAACCTATTCAAGTTTTATGTTTGCTTCAAAAAAAAGTTATTAGTACCATTTTTCATTATTTTAAAATATGTTTAAAAATATATATTTAGATTCTAAATATAGATAATATTTTAAATAAATATAAATTTACAATATTGTATATAACAATCAATATAAATATATATTATATAAATGTATCTTCTTAAGAGTTTCATTAAAATGAATTAAAATGTCAAATACAATAACATATTAAACCGAGTATAAAGTCTATTAAATTAAAGCAAACATAGTTAACAAGTATTATTTTGTTTCAATTAACTTTAAAATGTTTTTACGACAATAAAAAGTCACCTTAACTTACCCTGAACTTGCAAGGGCGGGAGCCGCCCGCCCAGTGTCCAACTAGCCGCCCAACGCGATGAACGTGTTTATGGTCGTAGCACAAACACCACGTGACCGTCGTATGTAGATTTGTGAGTGAAGTGTTCAGTTCTTTACAAATTATAACATTTCAACACAATTGAAAACAAATAAAACTATAATATTTCTTATTAAGCTACTATTAAATAGCTTAGAAGTCCTCTAATTTCTCCGCTTTTCTATGCTAAGTTTTTATTATCAGTTGATAACTACTTTAAGTTCTTCATTTTGAACAGTAATTGTAAACGCATTAACTGGACATTCTCGAAGTTTCAAGGTAAGTGTATATGTTATGTTATACTTTTATATTAACTATTTTAATTATGTATACATACATTTATGTCTATAATCTTTATTTTTTATTTACTATACAATTTATAGTATCAGCAGAGTTAATCTAATATTCATCTTTAATCTGAGCTAAAATCAATAAATTAAATAGAGTATAAGTTTTTAATTGATTGATTGAGCCGTCGTGGCGTAGCGGCACAATGGTGTGACTGTAACGCGATGGTTGTGGGCTCGACCCTCACTCGAGGAAATGAAATATTTATTTAAGTTTATATTTCCATTTCTTCTGGTAACGAAGGAAAAGCGTGGCGTAGATTTCCGCCACACAACATGCAATGCCTCCAGAATTCGGCGTAAAGTGGAGAACGCAGTGTCTTATCACTATGCTCCCTCTGCCTACCCTGCTGAGTGCGGGATACAGCGTGAAGCTGATAAAAAAAAATGAGTATAAGTTTTCTCCATCAAGCAAAACATACTATCTGTTTATTTCGGTAAAGTAAGAGTAAACAAAGAAAAACGTCTTCTCCAGTAGATGGAAAAATAACATAAACTGTCACTTCAATTATTTACCTACTCCATATGTAAACTGAATTTTATTAGAATAAATTTAGATTTTTCAAAGTTTAAATCCAATTGTGTAAACATACTCTTACGTTCAACGTGTTGATGTATGTAAGAAGTTAGCATAAGTGTTCTTATGCAGTTTGCGAAGTTTCTCGCGAACTTTGAGGGCAATCGCCTACATTCATCCACTTTCCCTCCTCTCACTCACTATCCAATTACACTGCATGCTGTTTTCCCTGCGAATGAGTTGGAAACGTTTCAATTTCATTATACGCATATTAAATTTCGAGAAACCTGCTAATTGTTATCTATGGATTTGTTTTCATCTAATTGAACATAAATTTTTGTGCATATCTTCCATTTATCACCATTTTTTTGTTTGTGTGGACCTCATGTATAAATTTATAATTAAACAATAGTCGGGTGGTGACACGTTATCATATAAATTTGGGCCAAAATCTCGTCTACGAAAACTGCAGTGGTATTTCATTATTTCTTATAGCTTTTTATGGTTCTTCATCAGATCATTTCCCGGATCTGTTTTTTGTGTCAATGGACGCTGTCTACTTCATCACGCTAACTACTTTTCTTAGAGCGGTATTTTATTATTTTTTATACTAAGTTAAAGGGCTAACTTAGCATATCAGTTAAGTAGATGTGCTTCCTATTTCATTACATTATTTACACTCACGAATAAACAGTATTTAGCAATAAAACATCAATATCATTGTTTTAAGATTTTGTAGAGCTTTTATTTTAACCAAATAAAAAGTTTTGTTTTGTAATAATAATATAACTTTGAAATTTGTCTTTTAATCCGCAACCCTAAAGAAACTCTGGACTTAAAAACAAGTTAAAAACAAGTAAGTCCCGTCATACAGTAATAAAAATTAAGTACGTGTTTCGCATACAGTAAAATAGATAGTAACATTTTTATTAACGGCAAATTAATTAACTGAAAATTGTAGATCAATACAGTTCTTTGAATGAACGAAGCGCTATTAATTAATGTAAATAAATCGGTCCGTTACCGCGGTCAACCGTGTCAACGCGCTTTCCACGGTCTGGCCTACTAGTACTAGCCATCGAGGCTTAGGAGGCGTGGGAATACAAACACCGGCGTCTTCTATTCGCGTTTAGGTAACATCAACTATGATAGGTTAATTTACACCAATCGAAGTACTATCCGTATTACTTCAAAAAGAGCTTTAAAGAAATTACATTGTACGTGTAAAGATAAAAATAACAAATGAAGTTTCGTAATAAGAAATCTCGTTGTAAAAAAACAATATTATTAAAACTTTAGTTAAAAACAAACATTTTAGATCGTTTCACGTTGTGTCCATGTTAGGTGGGTTGTTCAAAAACTTCTAATCTGCCATTTTGTTGCGGTGGCCATTTTAAGTTAACAAGAATATTGATAATGTATTTTCATTGTCGTCAGAACTAATGTGGTAATCCAAATTTCAGCTGAATTGAACACATCAAGTGGGTCAAATATAGCTTACAAAATTTCACATACACTACTTATATACAGATACTAAAATGGCAACTTAAATAAAAGCTTGTGGAGTAAATCGATAGCATATTTTGAGCGATCTTTGTTTATTCGTATTAAGCAAATGCCAATTTCTTAGTTATGATTGTCACAAACACAATATAGTTAAAAGCTTTCCGTGATAATACTGTGAGCTTTATTAAACTGTCTTTATGCTAAACGTTTCAAATGTAACATTCAAATAGGAGTAAATAATTTTTTTTACAATGAAATATTACGGTAATGTTGTATATTTTATGTGTTAAAATCGTAATAAAAGATAGTTTATTAGAATTGGTTTAAGTATCTAAAAAACGATTCTTATATTTTTTTTATATAAGATGAATACAAAATAGTTCAACTATACATAAAGCGACGCACTCATCGACATGAGATCAGTAATAGGTACTACTTATGTCTTAAAAATCAACCTATACCTGCTTATCTCATTGATAACATCAAATACACAGTAATAATATCTCAGTAATGGTTTATATTATCGTATATATTTTGCATCACAATTTTGAATTATCTACACAATAGCAACGTAAAGAGCTTCGTAAAGTATGCTTTTGTGACTGGCTGGTTCAATTTTAATTAAAATTTTCCATTCCATCTTTTTACTTAATTATATATTATCTATATATCAAGTACAACATTATTTTTTATTGTGTGTATAATTAATTGAAATATATTTTTGGATACAACCTATATACGACATTTAGATATTTAATATTAAATTAAAAAGTAATTTGCGTCAAATTTATTTCTATTCGTCACCTACTATATTAATATTTCACTATATAATATTATAATCGCTGCACCGGCAGTATCCATTTCCGTTCAGTAACAGTTTCCTTCCAACGTCATAAGCTCAGCCCCTTGCGTAAAGCTCGCTTCGCTACGCTATATACATACATGGGCTATAGTTTACTACGACTAAAAAGTAATAATATAAAACTGGTTCCTCAGGGTAGCCGGCTAGCCGGCCACCGGATGAGAAAGACTTATTTCTGTTTCTTTTTGGTTCAGTGATCTGATCTACTCTATCGTTTATCTCGTGAATTAGAGAGAGACAGAGAGAAAACTAAACATTTTATAATATATTTTGTGCTACGTACTAACTCGACTACGCCCGAAGCGCTCACGCCGGTTCTCTACATATATATTACGTAGGTATATCTATAAGTCGTGACGTTTTTGTCTCATGGAACAAATTCATTGATATTTAGTCTATTGTTCTGTATCGTTACGTAAAATTATGTTTTAATGGTAGTGTCAAATTGTATATAGCACCTAGCTTCGCGTATGTTTGATGAAGGTCAAGTTGGTTATCCGAAAATAAACACTCGTGTATGCATGATTTATTATGGGAAGCTTAAAAGCTAGTTTGTTTTACAAATTATAGTGAACATAAAATATAAACTTCGTAGAACTAATATGCATACATTGGCTTGTTAATTTGTGTTGCTGTTTAGTCCAACACTAAGAAAAACTCTTTGTCAAACCAGTTTGGTATTGAAAGTGGGTGACTGTCAGAATGTAAAGTGGGAATAAGGTTATGCGCCGCCGCCCGCGTCAATGTCGGTGAACGTTCCGCGACGTATCAATATTATAGCATTGAATACGAAGGTAAGAATTAATTAAAGTAATTTGATAATTGCTATTATGATTATCAAATATTAAAATAATTATAAAACAGATAATTTAATTTACTTTATATTAAATAATATAGAATATAAAAAATGCCTGTCAGATCTGTCTTTAGTTTACTAATTAAAATACCTTACTAAAAAAAAAACAAATATATTTCAAAATAATTCATTACAAATTGTTTCTGTATCGAGATAAAATTGTCTTTACTTTGGTTCTGGTTAATGCATGAATGGTAAATAATATCGAAAGTCGTTAAAGTGAGAGCGAAAGCATACTGAATTATCTTTTTATGCCGCCTCTTCGAAAGCTCAATGAGCGATGTTATCCTTTGCTTATGTAGTTGTATAACAGAAATTGGATTGCAAAAATATACTTTGTATTCGTTATATAAGCAATTTTTTATATAGCAAATATTTAGTTCTAATTAATATAGTATTTGTGGCGGTAAAAAATTATACACAATTTGACATAGAAATTTTGGAATATCGAAAAATAAAAAGACCATCTCTGTGTGCAAGAAATCAACACTTAACAGTACCTATCTACATATAGAAATATTATTATATAAAAGTCTATGAATTTGCATATTATAACAAGATACGTTGAATTTATTTTTGACAAACCCCACATCCAGTTTATATTTCTAAAAGTTACACTTAATATAATTTATGAATAAGCGACTGTTTAGTTGAACATAAAACGAATACTCTATTATAAATTAAAACTTTGTAAATGTATCAAAACATAATGGACATTAACGATGCTTGTCTGAAAAGTATTATCTATATACATCTTCGAATACACGAAAATCAAATTATAAATAGGTATTTATTTCAGTACTGTTCTCATTTAATTTAGTACATTGAAAGTCGTCGTGTATCAGTGCTCGCTCTGATAACAAGACAAAGCGCGGCGTAGAGTTCAGCCACTCAGTACATAACGTCGCGAATATTGTGTGGAAAGTGGGGAACGGATGAATTGTCTATTTTTCTTTCAAGGAATTAGTGATATGTCTAAATATGTGTTTCATTTATATGTTTAGTCGAAAAAGCACTTAATACATTTTTTAAGAATTTTTTAACAGTAGTTTTAAAAGTCCTACTTAATAATTACTCGATAACAAAACAAAAAAAAAATTCTACTGAATGTGAAATGCATTCTTGAGAAATATTTACATTAATAAAGCATATTTAAGTTCTAGTAGATTTTAGTGACCGTAAAATTTAGTTTCCGAGAACGAGGTGAGGGTGGATCAATATTTTGAATAAAGGTTGTGTTGTCACAGCTCATGCATAACACCTTTTGTTTTTTTTTAATTTTAAGGATAACAGACGGCTTTGTTTGACATTCCTCTTTTTAATGTTACGTTTATGTTTTTGCGTCGACATTTTTATAGCGTATGTGAAAAATTTTATTCGTCACATTCAAACAAAATTGTAAATATTAAATGAAATTTATGATGTATAAAAACAACTTCGGTTATATTTTGTGATATTCCTTTTATATGAATTGTGTTTTATATTGTCTTTTGTTCTTTGATCATGACGTTCCAATCACTTTGCCAATGTCGCATTGTATGGAGAATACATGAAGTAGGTTGAAGATTAAAAATTGGTTAAGTCGAACTCGCCATAGTCACAATTTGACGATTGTAGGTCAAAATACACCTGAATATTTAATATGAATTTGAGCTCGATAGCTCCACGCGATCTCGAGATAAATGGTCCTGGCAGATGGACAGGCCTACTGGACAGGACTACAAAGTGATTCTATAAGGTTACGATTTTAGCTTTTTAAGTACGGAACTTTAAAAAGAGATAATATTATATGAAAAGAGATCAAGTTAAAATATTGCATTCTATTATAACAAATATATTTATAATGTATAATTATAAATGTATTTAGTCGAGAGCTCCCTTCTTTTTTTAACTTAAAATCTCAATAGTAATGCAAATGTCACAAAAAGTAAAGGTAAAAAGCTAATATAATTTTAAACATCTTAAATAGTTGAGTATAAATCTAACCTTTGCAGAATTCTAAATAACATGTTGTACGCAATCCCAGTAAATAGAATTGCGAAGATGCGCTGCAACATGACCCCTCACCGACTAATCCGTGCCCTCCTGACATTTTAAATTCATAGAACTTTCACTGTAATTATATTATATATTAACATATACAATCAATCAATTTGAATTTATTTAATATAATCTGTTATATTTGTTAATTAATTACAAAACTATGTCAATATATTATTATGTAAATCATTTAAGTCAAATCAAAGTATGGTAACCCATCAGATTATGTCTTAACAATAGTATATTGGACGAAATTATTCATCACTAGTATTTTTTTTTCACAAAAATATAATACATTTATGAAAATAAATAAAATTTTGTCAATTTTTTAAGATTTATTATAGAAGGAAATTATACGAGTGTGGCTGTGTTTTTTTTAAGGAAATTCTACTAGAGTAAAGTGCACTAAGAAATTGTATAACGAAAGTCAGTTCGACACGAACGAGTCAACATGAATATTCAAAAGAAAATAAAAATCTTAGATGCACTGTTAGAGAAATAAAATTTAAAATTTATATGAAGCTTTTGTTACACATAGTAGTATAAAATTTACGATTCAAACTGCACTGTAAACTCGTTGTTTAAATTCATTCCGTGCAAGCCTTTACGCTGACATTCAGGTACTTACTGTCTGTGAAATGCAACACACATTAGAATTATGTAGGTTAGCATTTACCGTGATTAACTGTTGTGTTTTAGACAAAAAATTATGTCGTTTTCAGTATATTTATATGAGTCATATTATTATGTGTTGTAACTAGTGACCCATTCTACTATGATAACAAAATGTACAAATGTGTAGAAACTAATAGCTTTATAGATTGTGTCTTTAAAACATTTAAGCAATTATATAATTTAGATAAAAATAGTTAAGAATCAATAAAAGCTTGCCAATATTACAATATATATACTAGGTGGCGTACGTAATCTAGTTGTTAGCATGAGCTAGACTTACCCAGAGCCTATCTCTAGCAACGTAGCTTATCGTGACGATCTGACCTCGCGGGATAGCGTATACGTGATGATATTATAATAACGAAGCGAACATGCAAATAGCATGCACTTACCGGGCTACGTGGACATGATAGCAGTTAGCACCAACAAGATAACGTAGTCAGGAAGTTTTAATGTTAAAGATTTTAGATACAAGCCGTTGTCGTGCTCTTCAATGTGACTCTCTGTGTAATTTTATATAGAAAATAGAATAACAATAAAATATTATTTATTGTAGCTGTGTAGTTAAAACGGAGACTGGAAACGGAGTGCTGTAACACTAGATACGTTAGCCTATAATAATATTAATTATAATAGCTTTAATGTTTATATAAACGTTATTTAACTGGTAATGGATATATATTTTTTATTATTATTTTATATGTAATATAAACGTGAGTCAATTAAATTAAAATATAATTAGAGAGACTATAATGGAAGTCGCTAGTAATACAATAAAAGCAGTTGAACTTGTACAGCGTTCGTTGGCTTGCCTTTCTAATGGGCACTGAATATATTTAGATCTTATATTATTGTTATTTATTTCAGTAAAATAAGACTTATCTTTTATTATTTAATTAAACAATCTGTTTCTTTAGATAATTATGTAGATATGCTTAACATATTTTTATTTTATTTGATTGTGTAAAAAAACAGAACATAATTTTATTGTATTATAAAAAAAACTGGACAAGCGCGAGTCGGGCTCGCCCAGCGAGGGTTGGTGGACAAAATTTGGAGGTCTGAAACTTTTTTTGTAATTCAGGCTTAGCTTAGCCAGAGTCTTTTTTTAATACCTAATTTTGTCGCTGTTTTGAGGATATAACCACAAATGTATAGTTTCAGATTTTGATAAAACTGGCTGACCATTAGTTATATAATGTCATACATATACATATACATATACATAACAAGTATATTTTTTTCATTTTCTAGTAGGAATCGAACCTACAACTAGTCGCGTTTACATGTGCGTCTGCGCCACGACTGGCCTCAAGCAGGTTATACTTACCTATTTTTACGTCTTACCCAACACAACTTTCAAAGTATATGTAAATAAATACAAATAAATTTATTTCCTTAATTTTCGCTTGCATGGATATCGTGTCCGTATAATAGTTGATCTTTATCGGCGTCGATGTAATTAACTGTTGCGCTTATTTGAACTGGTTTAAGACCAATGATACAATAGCCATTGTTTGTATAACAGGTGACGAAGGTCTAATTTCTAGTGTATATTAGCTTTGGATGTTATCATAGAAATAATTATAATTATTGAGTATAAATTACTATTAGTGCAACGCTTATTTATTTATCTACAAGTGTTTACTTTTACTGTCTAATATCTATTCATATTTTATAATTTTTATAGCAAAAGCAAAATTTGTATAGAAGTACATACTATTAAAAAATATGGAATATACCAAAATTAGGCCAGCAAACTAAATGAATTTAATATAACTCAATGCCGTTACTAATGTTTCCAGACGCCCCACAAATGTCCACTAAATATTCAATTGGATTTAATATAATGGTGGAATATTTTCATACATATTCTTAATTACTTAGAAGTTCAGGTAAAGTTAAAAAAACGTTTGTTACTATTTCGTATAATTACACTTATGAAATTTTGACTTAAGAAATTTTGTCAATAAATAAAACTGGCCAAGAGCGAGTTGATCTCGTTAATGAAGGATTCCGTTGCTGTTAACAAAAATCATTAGACAGGAATCAAGTAAATATATAATATACTTAATAATTTGACTATTCTTGTAAAGCTAAACTTCTTATATATTGATATATATAAGAAGTTTGAAGCTTTTTTATCACTATTAAATTATATATTTAATAGACATAGGTACGAAATATTGTAAAGATTACATTACCTTGTGGACTCTAGCAATTTATTACATACGAGTACATATTATATTGTTGATCAAACTAAATCAAGTGGGAAACGGAGTATATTGTGGATACATTATAACATACTTTTTTAATTTTTATAACTTTTTATAAGTATATGTGTATGGTTTATATTAGGTCTAAGGCTTCGTGTAAAACTTAAACAGAAGGAGAGCTTTCGCAAGCTCACTTCATAAGTGCGGTCAATATACTCGTAGGTCATATAATAATGTTTGTAAAGGACAAGAGACCCGTCGACGTACAGTTAATAAACAACCCTTATGAAAATGTATACCAATGTCACACATTTACTTTATTCCTTATTATTTAAAAAAATAATAGTTATTAATGGTAAGTATGGTAAATAAATTATCTGAGGAACTCATATGTAATTTGGACCCATTTTGTTAATTAAAAAAACCAATTTCATACTACACATGTTGCGAAAACATGCTTTATTCTGTGCTTAAAAATATTATGAAATAAAGTAAACGTGCTAGGTATAATTAGTTTCTATGAAAAAAATTAAATTTATTAAATATATTATTATTATATTATTTTAATTTCCTGAGGATCAAAAATACCCTGGTGTTAATTTCTTTCCAGCATTTTTTAAAAATTTTGTTAAATAAAAATAAATCATCTTCATGCTGTATCACACACACAGCATGATAGGTAGAGGGAACCTAGTGTTAAGACACTGCGCTTCTTAGTTTCCCCCGGATTCTGAAGGTGTTGCGTGTTGAGTGGTGGAACTCAACGCCACACTTTCTCTAAACACCAGAGCAAAGTGGGAATCGAACCCACAACCAGTTTGCAATCACAAACTTGTGCCCCAGCGCAACGGCTGGCCTCTGGAACTTATGAGCAAATATTCTTAGAATGTCTGTGTTTATCTGATAGTAGCCTACACGTTTTGCTTACTTAGGGACTAAATAACCACATATGGAATCTAAATTATGTATTCATTTAAATTAATTATTGTATATTTGTGTACTAATACTTGATTTTATTTTTATAAATTTTAATTGGCAGTGTTACTTCGTACCCATAATGTCGCTAATAATAATTTTTCATACAAAGATTATAATTTTAATTAAATAGTAAATTATGAGAAAGAAACATAATATATTATAAACATTATACCTAATACATTATTTATTAATTACACATATATACAGGTTCTTGTAAGACAGTAAAAAAGCTCGTAGCTACGAGGGTCGGCGACTGCGAGATGTCGTTTTAAAGGAAGTCGTCTCATCCAATTAAAAGTGCGCTAGTTTGCTCCTAGTTTTTGTCCTTTTTCTAATTGTCTTCCTATGCTTACCTAGCTAGCTGTAAAAGCTCTAATAAAAAATTAAGTAACTGCACCTAGATGTATTATGGAGGATAGATAAATAGATGTTATACGTTTAAATTAATTCGAAATGATACATATACAGATATAAAGAATATATTATGTATCTAAGTATATACGATAGAGAAAAAAAAAGGATAATAGTTATTTTATAATGACAGACTATATTTGTTATCTATATTGTAAATAGAGATTCGAGATTCAGTTTTAGTCCATGTAAGAGACATTATGAGTTCCTACTTATATGAATACTCGCACAGAGTAAGTGTAGGTACACGGTCTTCTCTTTAAGCTTATATGATCAAATATATCACATAAATTTAGTTTCCAAGGACCTAGTGCTCTATAGATAGATAGTAATCGGCAGTGATACCCCTCTCTGCTCATATTCATCAGCAGTGAATGCGACATGTTCAGGTGGCATTACACGGCAGCGAGTGGAGTATGCAAATGAAGTAAAATTGGAAGTACAGACGCCGACGTTCAGTACGCAGTTATCAGCGTACGAGTTGGGGTTACCATGCTTTAACTGTCTTGAGACTAAAGGCTTTAGTTAGCACGACCGAAAAGCCTTTTGAATAATTCATCAGAATTATATATACTGGGTCATACAATCTCGGTTTTATTTATTACAATACCGGTTTTTATAATTGATAGAAACATGAAATATATCTTCAAACAAGTTTAGAGAAAAGCTAGACTGAATGGTGTCTATTAATCGTCTAAATAGCATATAATAATTTTTTTATTGAATTCATTTATATATGCGGCTTGAATTTTAGTTTTTTCATTATTTTTTAGCTTAACAAGTTCCGGTATGAACCTATCCCAAGAAAGGTTTTATAATAAACATATTGTTTGAAAAAAAAAAAAACAATGACTACGACAATTTCTTAAGTATCTCTCAGATAAGCGATATCTTATTACGTTATTCTTATTCTATAATAACTAAAGTGTAAATTGCATGGTTACAGTAATCAATATACATATTGCATTATGTGTACACAGTCAGCTTTCACAATATGCTCGTCCCTCCTCAATGGAGACATATATGAGTACGGTCTACTGCTGTAGTCCCATCGACTGGCCACGTATAACAACTGTACTTTTTATTTTTATTTATACAAAAAGAAGCTAATTAAAATTTATAATAGTTATCGATACAAAAAAAATTATATACTGCAATGTATAATGTATGTTATGAATTGAACAAGAGAAAAATATTTATAATTTCTTTTTCACGCTGTATCCCGCATGCAGCAGAATAGGTAGAGGGAGCGTAGTTAATACACTCTGTTCTCCACTTTCCACCGAATTCTAGGATATTGCGTGCTGAATGGCGGAACTCAACACCACGCTTTGTTTCGACTTCAGAGCACAGAAATATAAATTTAAATAAATATTTAATTTTCTCGAGTGGGGATCGAACCCGTATCCAGCCGCGCTTAAATTCACATGTGGTGGACCACGACTGGCCTAATTATATAACTATTTTATAAATAACTCTATTGCTTATTTTTCAATTCGTGCATTCAATATGTGTGTAAGTTTTTTATATCTCTCTTTTATTCTATTTATATTTTCATTACGTACGGGTATTTACATTATTTACCACAAAACTACGTAATGATATTTATTTTATATAAACTTTTTATTTATATAATATTCTTATATATTGTTCTTGAATGTAAGTAATACTGTAATATTATAATAACGATAAGGAATTATGTATTTTATATTAAGTTCAGATACGCATACATAATACCTAAAGCACATAAAATAAAATCTATTGTAACGTTTATATAAATAACAGTTTTGTGGTGCTAAATAATGATATATGTTATTATTTGAGTGCCACTAACCATCAAGTAGCTAAAATATTAGCCGCGCTGTGTGGCTGTAGTATATATCTGTAGACAGAAACCGTTAAGACTCGTGCAGTCGTGCCAAATCTCTTCATTAAACTGGTCGGTCGAGGCGCGCCCGCTAGCTGCTATCCCGTTGTTTACATTACCGCACCCGATATACGTTGCTCCCTATCTATGACACTATATTACCATGACACCCCGCACTTGCCAATTCGGGAGCTTAAATTGTGTAAAATATCTAGTTTGATAAAAAAATATCTGACATGAAAAAAATATTGTATATTTTTAGAGAATGTGGAAAAAAAATACTAATTGTCAATTTAAATGCACAAAATTTCATTAAAATGTACATAAGTGAGCACTTATGAGATTCTGGACCTTATTTTTACAAATACTAAGGAGTCACATTAAAATTTAAAAAATCTGTATTATAAATTTAATATCAAGCCACCAACCACGTATGTACAAGAAACACGTATGTGTACATATAAATGTGCATTTATTAATAGAATTATTCTTACGCACGCTCAGCTTTAAAAACCATTTACCTATTCCTCACAGGTTAAAAGGTAAACTGTCTTGCATATGTATTTGTAAGTCTTGTAGAGCGCCATTGTTTCAAAACGAATTACTATCCAGAACATAAAATTAAATACTCATCCGTAGTCAGGAGGGTTGTCTGACGCTTATTTGGATGCGTGCGAGGATGTACTCGCCGTCAGAGGACCAGCGTGTCGAGAATGCCAATGCGTAATTATATTTAGCGTCCATTGCGATTACTGCTTGTTGAATTAAATAGAAACTGTGTCAGAGTGTCGCCGAACGACGTCGGACCGTTGTTTATAACACTTTACTCTTATTATATTACCCTAGTATACCTACCTATGTGCCTCTTGAACTGCAAATAACCAACCAAGTTTGCCAAATAGACGGCATTTAGTCCAACACAACTGAGCAAATATTCAGATGCTTTGCATAAACAAGCTGTTCTACCTGAACTCACCCGTTGCATAAAAGTTAGCCTCCAGAGGAAACATAATGCCACGTGAAAATCAAATGAGCGGCTTTCAGTACCAAAACTTGATTACTTAACGCCAACGTTTGTGTTTAATGTCTGTATAAAATGAATGGGAGATGTTTCATAGTGACTAAATTCAACAAATTTCACTCTGAGTGAGGCTATTATTATCGTAGAACTTGAATCGTGTACATTAAGCTTTTAAGTATTAGTTTAATGTAAAGGAGATGTTACTGCATATACCAAAGGATGTGTATTTTTAGGTGAAAGCAAAATTTGCTTTAATCAAAATTGTTTTTAATATAGGGTATTCAAAAAGTGTCTATATAATTTTCGAAATGTCTAATAACTTGTCATCCACTAAAAAAAAAAAAATTATCACAATATAACAGAAATATGCAAATCCCACAATCTATAAAGCAAAGCAGTATTTTATTTTTACAAGTAAGCTTCGGAGCTTCGTTTATCTATCGTCGGAGCGGGAACGCAGTCGCATTTGTATTGTTGTTGGCAGACATCCATTTGTAATGATTAGACAAACGACCCCGTACACCATAGAGCGAGAGGCAGTCAGCACTGGCAGCGCTGGATGCTGTGCTGCAGCTAAACTTAATGCTTATAGTTATAACCAGCTTAAACTAAGTACGTGGTGGTTGCCTTCCTGCCCACATTCCTTGAACATTATTAGTTATCTATATTTATGAACGTTAAATATCTTTAAGTCTCAATTATTTCATTACAGCTTCTGGTTATATAATAAGAGAGACATTTAATAAACGTTGCTTGTATATATAATCACTACATTTTAATACTAAATAATTATTTCTGAACAACACTTATGTATTTCTGAGTATTGGTCTCAGAACACAACTCTACAATTATTTAATTAGATCGACGAAATACTTATGTCAATTGTCTTTTTTCTGTTTTTTTTTGTACTTTTTTATTTTTCCAAATGAGGAAATGTGCACAAGAAATAGTAAATAAATAAATAGGTTCTCGATATGTTATTTATATTTTACGGGCTTAGAGCTACCTAGATATTTTGTGAGGACGTTATCGACGTAATTAAGATATCTCCTATTTACTATTTATTGCTTAAAATATGTCTCAAAATGTCTTTGTAGACACTAACTATGTTTTATATCCATAGCTATTTTTCAAGTTGAAGAAAAGTACTATGAAAGTCTCTTGACCCATTTTGGGAATTCTTGTAAACGAATTTAAAGTTCTAAAAACTGGAACATGCTTCCTTTGTTCATTACTCATTTATTCTAAGCCACATAAAACTTATGCTTAATGAAATTCCAGAGGCATACCGCTTTATTTCGTGCTAAAATTATATTACTCACAAAAGGGAGGACACAATTAAAAGCTGATTTGAATTCGTAGCCAGTCGTGAAATTGGATACATTAATCTTCATAATTACCTAAATACTGGAAACAAAAAAATACAAAAATAACTTATTAATGTATGCTTCAATGCGAATAAGTCTTTTTATTAATCTATACTATTTTCGTCTCCAAAGGCACGAGACTAACGACTGATTCATGGAATTATTTCTAGAAAATCCTTCCACTCACTGGTCTCAATGTTAGAGTTTTAGACAATGTTGATTAAGCTCAAGGACTTTGTTATATTTATTTTATAATTCAGATCTGTTTATTTTAGCTATCAAGGTGAAACGTTTTTAATTAAATATAAATGGATTTTAAGTTTAAATTACAACTTCAATTTTCAAATACTTCTCGTACATGTCGAGAAAGCCTACCGCAGGCGGAAAACGCAGAAATAGACTACTCAGCAGACATAAATTCAGCAGCCAGTTCAGCTTTTAATAGATATTGTTATTAAAAAAAATTCGTGGTCACGTAAATATATAATACTTTTGTAAGTAATTCAATAATGAATTCTCTAGTCTGATAGCGTTGGAAACTGAAACCATCATATCTAGTATATTCCTGCTATTTTATTGTATAGACAAATGCTTTTTTTTGTAATTAGTTTTATATTACGATACTGTAGTTTTTGTAGAGGCCGTAAGCGCGAAGTAACTTCGATCCCCATTCGTAGGAATGAATTAATTTCATTTTACTGCTCTCATAGGACGAACTGCTATGTATTCTCGGATTTGGGTGGACATTGGAGAACGAATTGTCTTGACAAAAGATTCCACTTTTCCTATTTTAAGTATTTTTAACTATTTTAAGACACAAACTGGAGCTGAAAAAAATTTTTTTTTTTAATAATATGCCCACGTTTATAATCACCCATTCAATGCTACAATACTTAGAATATAAATGTAATCATTATTTATTTAGATATTAATTATATATACAAAACTTCATGTGACTCATTGACCAAAATATTTAGAAGATAGATTATTAGATTAAGTTTTATAGGTATCCACATATGCATGAGATTTTCCTTGTCATCCAGCATAGAGGGTTATTGGTAAAACCGCTCATCGCGAAAAATTTACGTTATTTTGACGGCTATTTTGATTTGAGAACCAAAAGGTAAAACGTCTGCATAGTGTATATTGCATTAAACTTATGTGGTTCACACAACTATCCTGTAAATACGCGGGCTTAACATCCGTGCGTGGAACACGGCCAAGTAATAAAACTTCATGTTTATTGTGTCTGCTTCGTGCTGTTTATATATCAACGTGCTCACAACTTGTAGGCAGGCACAGCCTTCAGCCAACCGGTTGCCGAGTGTAAATGTCGCAACAGAACAACAAAATCCAATGCTAATAAATGGGTCCAGTTTCCAAAATACTTCTAGTGAGGGACGACCGGATTTTGATTTAAATATATTATTCAAGTCGTTTATGTCGTGTTTTAGAGATGAATTGTGGCGCAGGGGCACAAAGTGTGACTGTAAATACGACGATCCACAACCAGTGTGGATTCAACATGCAACGCCTCCAGAATTCGGAGGAAGATGTGCAACGGAGTGTCTTAACACTAGGTTCTGCCTACTGTTCTGTGTGCGGGATATAGCGTACAGCTGATTTGATTTATATTATTCAAAATCGTCAGATATGGCCGTAGTGGCCGCAAGTGGGCTGTCGAGCACGTAACGAAGCTATTGTTAGATGGTGAGGTGTCATCGGAGACACATTGTCTGACAAACAAGTGTTTTTATACAGTACTCTATTGTCTCAAATGCAAAAAAAAACGTTGGCTTCGTCTTAAATTTTAGAGGAGCCAAGCGGTGCTAAGGTTTTTTCTGCTTTTAGTTAGAAATAGTGTATTAATTAAAAAAAATATTTTAAATGCTGTGATTGTATAAAATAGGACGCGTAGAAATATCAAATAAAAATGGTGACAGAAGAGAAAAAATTATCCAATTCAACTAAAATATATGTGTAGGAAATGGATATATTCTGTACAGTATTTTTTTGTTAGTATTTTTTTTCCTGGTTCCATTAACTTGGTCTGGAGGAAAGCTAGCACGTATTTAGTTTTAACAAGTATTGACGCCATAGTGAGAAAGGGAATAACGGGAAAGCTATACACATATTTATTTTTAAAACAGCCTTTTATCATAATGGATTGCTGAGGCTCGCTCGAATCTTTAGTGTTATTGTTATTAACAATTTGAAGCATGTAACCTTCATATAGGTAACAATTCTCTATATTATTTCGACTGTAATTATAGTTTCGTCTGTTATTGCTTTTAAGCACCCATTCCTCCAAGATTGTCTGTTAATGGCTGCAATTATTTTTTTACAAAAGTTATACATGTATATTTATTAGAATATTTATTTTATTACATTAAACCTCTATTATATTTTATTTGTCAGTTTTAAGACTGTATCCCACGTATGCATGGAGCAGGGTGGCAGGAAGGGTATAGCAGGGAGACAGACGAAGCCTGTGTTAAGACACTCCGCTCCCCATTGTCTAGAGTTCTGGAGGCATTGCGTGTTGAGTGGCAGAACTGAACGCCGCGCTCTGCCCCGAGACTAGAATAAGTAAATAAATTACCCACTAACACTATAACGAAAATAAAGATTTTTCTTAATTAGATCGGCAAAAGTAACAAAGAGATCGGGGGTTATTAGTAAACTTTCTTGTCTAATTCCTTCTGAATGTTTCGTGAAAATGATATCAGGTTTGTTCACGCCATTTATTACGTACTCGAGCGTTGCCTGGGCCTGGCTGGCGTGCGTATTCGAATTATGACGTACATTTAATTACTCTTTTCGTCGGTAATAACTACTAATGGTAAAAAAACGACGCCAGACAGAGCAACGATTAATCACCGCTCACCCTTGGCGCGGCGTGATCTAAATAGCTCTGATATTAGTTCTAATATACTGAATAATGCTGAACGTAATGGCCAGTGGCCTTGTAGATATGTTGTAATTATTACGATGAATATGTATTTTTTTTTGTTAGTGATCATTTGACAGAGGCTATGAAATAAAATGATTCTTTTTTTTATTTGAATAGAGGTAGTCTATCAACTTATAATACAGCTTCCTTTACAAAAATTTAAATATTATAACCTTTATGTATTCTTGAGCCTAAAATGCTCCTTACAATGCTATAAAGTTATTTTCAGTTAGAGTATATATGTACTTTTGAAATAATACTTGGATATCGATGAAAATAACATTTAAATTTTAAATAAAAATTTAAATATATATTCGATGTAAATATTAATAAATGAATTTGGTAAAAACTAAATATACAAAGGTATACATATTATATGATAAATAGATTTCTTAATACATTTATTAAACAACTAATGCTACTATTAATATAACTTTTTTTAAATTTATTTTATGACATAACTGACTTGTCTGAGTCTAAGGAGACAAGCTATTAATATTTTTAAAGAAAATTGATACGTACATTGAAAACGTATGAACTTTCTGTTCTAGTTTCTGCCAGGTAAAAAGTGAAAGAAGTGAACAAGTTTGACGCAATATTGTGTTTGCAATACATTCATTCGACTAGACTCGACTCGACTCAAATTCGACTAAATTCAAGCCACTATTTTTTTATATAATTGTTTTAACACGATTAATATTATGAAATTGTCATTTACAAATACGGTTTAGATAAAATGTTTAAATATTGATATTTTTATCAATTTTATGTAACACACTTACAACACTGACGATTATACGATATTGACTATAAATAGTTACTTCATAATTAAATTGAGGTGAGGTGAGGGGCTCAAGCGTGCGACTGTTAACGCGGTAGATTGTGGGTTCGATTGCCATTCGAGGAAACAAAGTATTTAATATTTTCAAGGCGCTGAGTTCCAGCGGTCAACACGCAGCTCTAGAATTCGGCGAAAATTGAGGACCGTGAGTATCTTAATGTGAACAGATTGACTTAACGCTATGTTCCTAGGTCCCTACCTATCCCACTATGCGTGGATATAGAGTAAAACTATCACGAGACATGTATTTCATTAAAATACATAAAAAAATTCGTGCAATCTTTAAACAAAACAAAAAAATCTTCCAGAATTTTTGTGCTGATTCTATATTAAGAACGAATGTGTTCCTTACATGAAACAATTGACAAGCATAAAAAGTAAAACAAAAAAAATATAGTTGTTATATTTTTATTTATTATTTTCTATTCTCCAATGAAATGTAAGTACTGTAAATTTCTTATAGTAATATACCGAATTACATGAAATAAGCTAGATATATCAAAGCTATTGCTACCGTGTACGTGCGCATGCGACGCCAAGCGGTCTTCTGACAGCAATTAGTCTCATGTCATGAATTCCACGCAACGTATCTAGCAATTACATCTGAAGACGGGCATGCGACGACAACGGTAGTATAATTGCAAACTTACTTGATATGAATATAGCCCGCAATGAGGAAGAGCTCGTTTCTAACTCCAATAAAGAACAGGAAATGCAATGTGCCGTTACTCTTTTAATAATATATTATATACATAATAAAAAATCACAGAATATAATAAAATATGGTATATTTTTTTATTTAAAACGCTTATAATTAATTATAATTAGCTCATATTAGATGTTTTCTGTTCGCTCATTAAAAATAATACTTTATGAATGTAAATTAGATTCGTTAATATTGCAAAAGCCTTTAATTAATAGTTAGTATTTGTGATAACATGTAATTAACATAAATAGGTATTATTTATATATACAGTCTTTGGGTACTTTATTGATACAAATTGTTTAATATTTTAAATAAAAATAAACAAATTATGAACTATTGATGATTTACCGCGAGGAGCTATTTCCAAATTATGATTATTTAAATATTATATAATTTAAAATAGTTTTGATTTTTAATGAAATCCCTTGCGACAACTCTATTTACTTATTTCTGATAGTTGCGTTTTCATTCTTCAAAATAAATTGGACTTGAATATAATCGCATACGAATGTGTGTCACTCAACTCTAATTGAGTGACACACAATCGAGTTATACAATTATATATATAAAATAAAAGAGTAAAAATTAAAATTATTAACGCAAATGTTAAAAAAATAAAAATTTTAAGCGGCTAAAAGTGTTTATTATTGCATTTCGAAGGAAAATCGATAATGTAAATAAAACATGGCCGGTGTTTGCGTTCGTTTATAACATGCTAAGATAAACATAGCAACAGCCAAGAACGGTTCGCCAGTAGAACATTACGTCGTTGCAACCTGCGCTTTAGATGAAAGAAACAATATTATAATGTAATCAATTTTATATTCTATGTTGAACGGAATAAAGTTACTTTTGCAACATTCTACTCGCGTTGATATTTCATACCTAAGGAAAAAACAATGCCATATTGAAACCTAATGTAAGACAAATGAATACGTGAACTTGTTATCAGTGTTCCTTTTATGTGAATCCATCTTTAGTAATGTTTAGTTTTTAGAGGCATATATAGGCTGTATCGCGGATAGTTCTTTTTGTTGTACTTGTTAAAGCTTATAAACACGAGTTAAGCAAATAATAAAGACTTGTTTTTTTATTATCTTCACACTGTATCTCGCACACAGCAGGCTAGGCGGAGTGTACCTTGTGTGAAGACCTGTGCCTCATTTTTCGCTGAACTCTGGAGGCCTTGCGTGATGAGTTGTGGAACTCAACGCCGCGCTTTGCCTTGACACCAGAACGAAAAAATTAAAGTTTTAAGCAAAGAAATTTTTTACCACTTTTTAAGAAAAACACTTCAAAAATTAACTACGCGAAAATATATTTGAATATATATTATATAAGTATAAGCGTTTTCAACAAGGAAGCAGGCGTCTGCGAAAGTTAAGCCTGTAAATATCGTTTCTTTTTACTACTGATTGCGTGGCGGTACCACCTGCGCACGGCGTCAACGACGGTCACAATAACTTTACTTAGCTAATTTTAATTCCTCCTGTCCGAATGTACGGCGAATTTACTTTTCCCACGTCCCGCTCTGATATTTAATACTATTTACCTTTAATTGAAGTCGTTCTTTGAAATAACTATGGGTATTATGAGAGGCGATTCCGATTTCTTGGTTATATTTTATGTAGTTTTTTTGAATATTTTGCTAAGTACTTTTTGCAAAATAGTGCAATGATCGCGGGTTCGAGGATGTTGATAGAATTATATATTAAAAATAACAGTCAAACGCGATTCGGGCTCGGCCACTGAGGGTTCCATAAAAAAATTGGAGGTTTCGAGCTTTTTTCTGAAATTCAGGCTTTGTTTAGCTAGAGCCATTTCATCTGATAAGGCTTGGCTTTAATACCAAATTTTGTTCCCCTTTTAAGGCTATTATATTTTAGGATTTAAACAGAAATGTATAGTTTACATATTTTTTCCTGAATTAATACTACTTGTATATGCAAGATGCTAAATTTCATTATTCTAGGTCAATCGTAATTGAATTTTGATTGCCTTAACAGTGTCAAAATATGCCTTTTTTGCTATATCTTTTTAAAGTAAATATAAAAATATGTTTTTTGTCAGAAAATCATGGGGCCATAGATCTGAGAATATGGTTTGAATTACAACTCGACATGTCCAAGCGTTCCGGAGCTAAAGGGTCTTGAGAGACAGACAGACAGACAGACTTGACAGAAAACAGAGGGATTTTACAAGCGTTCCTTTTTTTAATAAAAAGTACGGAACCTTAAAAAGGCTTTTTTAAATTTAATTATTTAATTTAAAATACTGAACTAAAGCCAGCAATTTTAAAGAATATATGACACATTATATATAGACTACATTTAGAATAACATTTCATTTTTACCACTAAGAGGATTAACGTCGATTTCTTTTCATTAACAAATAAAAGTATTTACTTCACAAAAAAATATTTGGAACTTTATATTTTTCTGGATGAGAAGAAACGATCGTGTTCGCCCCGAGTCGATTCCCAAGTTGCAATGTAAATCTGCCATTAAGCTTAATTACTACGATAAAAGTCGTTGGAACTGTGACCAGACGCAGAAGTAATTACATTTCTACTGGCTTTGAATTTTAATCGTTTGCGGGTACCATACACACTCCGCGCGAGTCCTGCGGCGGGTTTCTTGATACTTCCTATTTCAATTCATAAATTGTTCACCATATTTCTACATCTAAAAGAAAACACCGACTTGTTTAATTAATGTATGCTCGCTAAGGGGCAGAAAAATTAAGTTTATTAAAGAAAAATGCTTTCATATATTTATTTATGCTTGAAAATATGAAGAAATTCAAGATAAGACTTTTCTATTATTAACTTGTATGAATATCATCTCATATATATATATATACATTTATACATTTATATATATACATTTTTTTTAGTTTCACGCTATATTCCGTACTTAGCAGGGGTAGGCGAATCCTGGGAACCTAGTATCAAGACACTATTCCAATTAAGACTCTGCATTGAAATCATTTCCTCGAGTGAAAATCAAACCCACAACCTATAACGACTGGCGCATATGACCTGTGATAATTAAAAGCTCATTAAGCTAAACGCTCATATTATTTAGCGTATGCGTTCGATAGGTCACATTACCTTCGTGTACACGAGCTTCACATATATTTGATAGTTTCCCCCGCATCAGAGCAGTACCCATAGTTATGTGCATAGTATCACAAATACTTAGTATTATGCTAACTATAACAAGTAATCTGCTGCCGTTGCAACTTTATACGCAAACCGTCTCGTAAATTTGAAGCGCTTGCATCTTAATAAGTCGACCGTTTGTAGGAAATCTACTATTGTCTTATCAATGTAAAACATTTCTTGAATTAATTAATAATAATTATATGTTTATAGTGTATATATATATTCAATTTATTCATATAATATTATCTCATAAATTATACATATTCGATTATGAATCCTGTGCATGGAAATGCAGTGCACCTTAGCGGAGCTTCCGTTGCCGGCAGGTGCAAACGAAATCGTGTGTTAGACGACCTCTCATTGGCTGAACCGTGAGATGCGCAGGCGCAGGCGTCGACTTACAGTGGGGAATCGTGCAGCTGCATCTAGTCTTTACTGTTACGCACGCCTTCTGTTAGGAAGTTGCTGTTTAGTTAGGGCTCAAAAAATGCAAAATTGCTCAAGATTTCAGCTTACACTTATTTTCTATTCTTTTGTTGTGTTATGATCTTGCAAACATAAGCCCATTAAACTATGTAAAATAACCTATATTTTTATTGTAAGAAAATAACAAGCATGTATTAAACGTACTCAAGATATGAAATTCTAATGAGTTCTACCACTCAACACGCAATGCCTCCAGAATTCGGCTGAAAGTGGGGAACGAAGTGTTTTAACACCGAGGTTCTCTCTGCTTACCCTGCTGTGTGTGGGATACAGCGTGAAGCTGAAATAAAAAAGATCTAAAATGTAATATTTCATACATATATTATTTAGGAAGTAAAAAATCTTTGAAAAGATTTTTTTTATTTAGGAAATACAAATAAACACATAATTATAATTGTGTACTTTGAAGCATTCACAGCCGTTATAACGGTTTCTTGATGACGGTTATATTTAAATATTTTGGCATCTCCTTAATTCTGTCTGTGCGTTCACGAGTGTGTAGTAGCGTGACTAGAGACATGACAGCGACGACGGTCGGGACACCATTGGATCCTGGCACCGCCGTCGTCGAGCTATTTCCGTCACGCGATTCTACGCTACAGTATCCATTTTATATTACTATTAAGTAAATATATTTGCATATATTAACACATTTGTATGCAGCTTACATATTCAAAACACCTTACATTATTCAACAATTTAACTTTTATATATATATAT
>JBAIZZ010000156.1:2856824-2874390 GCA_037355905.1 Heliconius aoede
GAGTTTAAAAAAAATGTATACGTAATAGGCACTGTGTTCTGTTAATAGCAAAGTGAATAATCGCCAGCGGTTCACTGAAGCGTTTATCTATAAATAATCGATTACGTCAACAGTAATAACTAACAAGAGTTCGAGTTACTCAAAGTGTTTGTCTTTAATAATTGTGTTTTAAGGCCATTTTCTTTTTCTACACAAATGAAAATTGAATTTAGTCAATAGGTATGTCAATATTTCTAATGTAGGCAAGGTTAAGGTTAAAATTGTAGGTATATTTTATTATCTTTCAAAAAATTGTGAAAATCTAAAATTAACATTTTTCGTCTCTGACGCCTAATATTAATATTCATAAACGAAACATATGAGTTCATTAAGAAATCAGCAATGTTAAAATATGAAAATAGAGATCAGCGCTGCAAAATTACATCATGTCACCGTCTCTTTGGTTCTAAATGAGAAATCAAGAGTGGAGGTCGCACCCAAATGTCGGCATTAGCATTTGCATTGTTGCGTTCCAAGAATAAGACCATCCATTTGTCTGCAGGAGGGAATCAAAGCGACACATCGAATAATTTGTTTCCATCATCGCCATATTGACGTCCTTAAAGTTGAAATAACGTAGGTATCTTGACGCAAGTAAACATATTCTTTATATAAAATGATAATCACTTTAAACCTTTTATTTTACTAAAACTTTCCACTGTTAATTCTGAAATGAAACTCAATTTATATCCATATTTCATAGGGAAAAATAATTCTTATTTGAAATAGATTTATAATAATATGATATAAGCTTCAAAAAGCTGAACCAGACCCTCCTTTCGCCTCTTAAACAACAGATTGAGTACTCTTGAGCGTTAATATAATCCTTAGATATTGAATGATACTAGACAAAAACAACCCAGCGTATTATATAAATTAAATGTACCTTATATTCTCATTATTTTATATGAATTAAATAAGGAGAGATCCTTTTTTGTGAATGTATATTTTTTTACTTATAAGTTTTTTTAGATTTACGCTGTATCTGGCATATGGAAGGAACACTACGTTCCCATTACGAGACTTCCATGAGTGGAGGAATTCAACGCCGCACTTTGCCTTGTTACCTGAACGATGAGATTAAAATATTAAATATTTAATTTCGTCGTGTAGGAATCGAATCCACAATCACAACGGAGTGTCTTTACACTAGATTCCCAGTTTCCCTCTGCCTACCCTACTATATCTAGAAATAAAGGAAATATTGTATTTATACATATACTTATTATAAATGATGAATCGCTTATGTTATAAAGCTTCAGGCGATGTACCTACCTAACATACTCGTATATATTATAAAAAGGATTTAAAGGAATTCAAAGAGTATATTTGTATCTAAATTAGTTATATCATGCTTTAAATTATATTAATATCTTTATTATGTTAGGTTATATTCTTAAAACTTAAAAACTCCATGTCAACATACTGTACATAATTGCAAAAAATATACAAAAGTCAGTAAAATTCCAGAACTCAATGTGTTACATCTCCTGACAAAGCAGGTTGATGGAGTGCAATTTTTTATCGTCCTCCTATTTAGTGGCACATGCTGGAAACAGCTGCCAGTAGCACCTGTAGTATCAAGATAATGTTGGACCTGCCCGACCTTTCCGTATTCCTAACTTTATTTGATGCTCCACCACAAATGAAAACAAAAACAAAGCAACTGGCACATTTTGCGAGCTTAACTAGATAAATTAAATACGAACATTACCTGCAGTTGTCAAGTGAGTTACAGTATAAAAGAAAAACTACTATAAAGTACATCCAGTATAAAAGGAAAAGCATTTTAATATTTATAATATAAATTCAAAATCTTCTTAATATGGTTCTGTAACCACGTTTTACTTTAAAATAAGATTCGAGATTCTTGTAAAATCAACACTATCCTTAAAAATTTGTTATTCTAGTCAATCTTTTATATAAGAACTACGAAACAAGCATAGAATTATCACTAAATAATGTTTGCAAAATGTATATTTTACAATACAACATAAATACTAAAATCGCTCGGAGGCATTTGTGGAATATTACACTAGTACACTAGATAGATATGAATAAAAAATCATATTTATATTCATGTATTCGCTTATCGCATTAATGCACTGTTATCTTATTTGGTTATTTTAATACAGCATAATACAATATGCATTTATTTGAAATACATATAATATATGTATTTATTTTCATATATTTTCAGTAGTTTTCGTAGGCACGACCGTACTCATCCGATGTACCCCCGCGAGGTTTGACTACAGAGCCATACTAATTTGTATCCTATTCTGACACATTGCCCTTTGATCTAGAATATTCCCCGAGAGCTAAAGCTCTTTAGGTATATAGTTTTTATTTCTCACGTATTTTCCTATAGCTCATGTTATTTATACTTTATTAACATATAAAATTATGGCAAATTATTTAGAGGCTGGAGGCAGTGGCACGAGTGTGTGAGTGTAATCACAACTAGTTGTGGGTTTGATCTCCATTCGAGGAAATTAATTCGGGAATATGAGAAATTTGGGTTCCTTCTGCTTATCCTGCTGAGTGCGGGATACAGTGTAAAGCAGGAAAATATATTATTTTTACTTGCAATTATTTCAACATTTCGAAGGTTCAAAGGGGGAAAATGGAACACCGGTTTTCTGTGCCTATATCTCAGAAGTATAGTAAATAGTAAACATTTTTTTATGATAAAGTTCTAAAATAATCTTAGAAAAGGAAAATGACAATCTGGTCACTAAGACTAATCTATACTAATAATAGAACCGTATCTGATCGCTGTCTGTACATAAGATATATGAGAAAAAATGTTATTGGGAGCATTTATTAATGAACCCAAAACAATAGCTTTTAAAATATTTGTCTGTTTTTCTGCTGATCTGCTTGTCCGTGCGTATGTTCACGTACGTATGACATATGAGTATCAAGACTTGTCTATAGAAAATAGCGTGTTTTTTCCCGAAATATATCATATTTATAGTTGAGACAGATAAACCTGAATTTACCATCCATTCCAAATCCAAATTTATTTGTAAACGCAGGTATTAATCGTTGGTAGATTTATTTACGATAAAAGTCTGCACTACTAGTATTAGCCATTACAGCACAGATTCCAAATTGCTACGGTTTATGCAGCTATAGGTAATTATTTTGTAAAGGGGCGGTAAGCAGTAAAGTGGGGTGAAGAGACCGTTATTTGCGATCGTTCATTAACCCCAGAACAGAACAGAACATTCAACGAAAACTAAAATAATATTATATTATGTGTAATTTAAATAAATTCATTGATTAATATTAGTTCAAACATTCACAGGACAATAATTTATTATATATTCCGTATTTTTCGATATACTTATTATTTATCTATTTACTTTTTTATTTTTAAACATAATATAAATGGAATTGATAAGTTAACAAAATTATATATTATATTAATACAATGTAATGTGATATAATAACAATATCATATAGTTATCTACCGTACCTATAAATAACACTAACCGTATATCATAAAACTACTTTTACTTCTTGTATACACACGCTGCAGCCAGAACAAAGTATCTGATATGCGCTGGATATTAATACTGAAATAGATTGCAGTTATGTTCAAGGGTACGTCAAAAATTTACCGCTTCGACGCCAACGCCCACGGTCCGACGCCAGACGCCGATTCAGAACCAGTTAAGAAAACACTATCCAATCATAGATATATTATTTAACTATTTCTTTTATGTTTTCTTAAAAACCATAGTGTTTTGTTATATTTTTCTTAACTGGCAGTGGTAATATTATTGTTATAAATATTGTATTGTAGAACGTTTGAAAAATTGTTCTTTAACAAGTAGCATGCATGGGATTTATCTGATTGGTCAGGATAGTATTAGATCAAAGGAATATTTAAATGGAGGCCAGTCGTGGGGTCATCGAAGTGGCACAAGCGTATGACTGTATACGCGACAGTTTGTGGGCTTAATTTCCACTCGAGGAAATGAAATATTTAATATTGTTACTTCCTCGGTCTGGTAATGAGGCCAAGCGTGCGTTGAGTTCCACTACTCCACACGCATTGCCTCCAGAATTCGGCGGGAAGTGGCAAACGGAAGAGTCTTAAAGGAAACGGTGTGTCATAACACCAGATTCCTCGGTTTCAAAAACATCATTTGTACGACAGAATGGGTTAATTTAATATTCATTAAGGAGGGTTTATTGAGCTCTGTTTAGCCCGTAAATAATGGAAGATATGAACAAATATTCTGAAAAGAAATAAAAAAAATAATATTTTCACATAAAAAATAATTATCAAATAGCAGTTGCAACTTACATGTATAAAATTTGTAGTAGGTATGAGCTTGTACAAATGTTAAATTTGCTTTGACTTTTTGTATAGTATATTTTCACGGCTCGACGCGTCGATCAACCGTTGTTAATTTCAGCATATTGCTGGTTTTTTCAATGAAAACGTATGTTCAAACTAAAAGCTTTATGAAAGTAATGTATACACACAATCGGTGTTTAGTTTTTTATATTGCACCTCCTATGGTTATTTTTAAAGAGAAAATAGGGAATATCTCTAACTGGGACCTGAGATAGTAAGAGTTTACATCGTACTTTAGAAGTAGACTAAACAAATATCTATATTTAAATTTTCTTACGCGTAGGCATCTAGGATATAAATGTGGCTATAAGATATTTATACGATATATACAGAAGCCAATTAATCTACTCCCCTACACTTTACGCTATCGTTAATATTCTAATATAATTTGCATAAATAGCAATTATAAACATGGGGGTCTCGTGTTAGTTTTCTAATGAACCTATGCACGATTAGGGCATTGATAAAGAAGATTTACGCCTGACTTTACTGTACCACAGTGTCTGTTCACGATCGGGACTTGAAACTGGGGAGAAAGTACCTTTCAAGCGGTCAATGCCCTCTCTCGCTGCATAATCTTTAGCTTATCATATTTTATAGAGCACAAATCTTCGTGCAGCCTGGAAGTTTTGAGAAATTAATCCATTACTTTTAAAAACCCGTGTAACTCTTGAGACATTTTTTGAAGGTACTAAAATGTAAATATATTTATCATTAAAACATATATTGTATAATACTAAAATAAATATAATATTAATAGGTATATAATATTAAAATTATATTTATTGTTAATAGCGAAAGTTATTATAGACTAGAAGTAGTTCCTTATAGTATGTAACAGGGCGTCGATGGCCGTGCGTCTGCTCCGCTTTTATTTCCACGGCGCGGCGCCTAACCTATAAAAAGATCGCCGGCGCGTTCGTCTACAGCAATGTCTCCTGCCATCCCATAGTTCTTCTTATATTTTTTTCTAAAGCATCTCTTTTACGGTTATTTAAATCACGACACAATTTGATGCATATACGATCTATAGGTACTAATAATTGATAAGTAATTAAGTATTAAATAGTATATATGTATTAATAACTATTTTTTTTATATTTACAGTTTAATTTTAACTAATGTTTGTAAAGGATCTTCTGAGAAAGCGAGTTATCGAAGAGCTTAAATATCATACAATAGTTAGTTCCTCTAAGGCGATATCTGGAATGCAATGGATCATTTTGCAAAGCTTAAGGTAGACACGTTGAGTGCCTAATGCTTTAAGCCTTACAACATACAAACGGATACATCTCAGTACACACAATCAATAACGTTACTAGAATGAAGATCTCTCATGGATGAATATCGACATAATTATACAAACATTATATAACACTTGTAATATCATTTAGTTTTACTTAGAAACATAATAGCTGCTATTGAAATAACATAAGGCTATATATTATAATTTATGCAGAACTAAGAATATGATTTTTACTAGACTACTAATAATACAGTTATTTTATTAGTGCAGAAGAAATTTAATAACTAGCCCATCATTTATAATATATGTATATTACGCGAACATCGGTTGCGTTAACCGTAACAAACCGTTTCACAAGTTGGCATAATGAAAGAAAAGCACAAGTCTGGAAAGTTTATAGGGCTACCTAAACGGGAACCTCATAAGATATTTACGCGGTGCGTCCGGCCGTAAACCCTCTACAACCTAAGCAAGACTTCCATGGACACAAATAATGATTTACTCGGTCTAATATACTTATTGCTTTACTGTGTAGTGTTGCAATTTCAGTATTACTGCGATAAGCTTCAAAAAAATATATTATTAAGTACTTTAAGTGCCTAATAAAGGCAATTTGTGTACGCTTTTAAAGAAAATCAATTGTGGAACAACTAAAACTGGCCTCGCTTTACGTTAAAAAGACTTTTAAATGAAGGGTTGGGTAAGACAGTGCGTGGCTCGCTAAGTGGCGCCGTCTGGACGCTACGTAGTGACTCATGGGGTTCTCCATTCTGGGCAACCCTTCCACGTTATGTAGTTTACCCCATAATTAAATCTCCTATATGAAGAGTTTAAATTTATGTATTTATTTAGTACGTTGTGAAATTAGACCTACTAAGTCCATAGTATGAAATATGCTTATATTTGTATATAATATGTGAGTATTTTAATAATCACTTCGATGGAAATATTTTAAATTAAATAATTTACTTCAATGATTTAAATGATCTAGATGTATATTTTTTATACTACTCTAGTGGTATATGAGTGAGTACGTTCCAAATTAAATTCAGAAGAAATATTTTTGTGATACTCACAAGAAATTTATCTAACTACTTATTATTATATATTTATTTGCTGTTATGAATGGATATCTCAATTTTAGAACTTCCTTTGTTAATATTACGTAAGCTCCATTGATTTGATATTTTAAGATCTTATCGAATCGGTTCTAACCAGCTACAATGATTTTCTCTAAGTTATGTATAAAATAACTAATAACTACATTATTTTAATTGAAATTTAATAACTTAATATTGAAAATAAGCAGTGTAATGTATTATAAATATGTAGCGCGGTGTCATGAGCACTTGCGTGCTGCCGCCGCTGCTTGTTTCAGTACACGCAAGCAGATTTGAATTCTCAATTTATTAAAACGTCAATCCACTCTACCGCTGCCGCCATATGTTCCTTTTGACCTTACAAATTTGACTACACAATTTTTTTCAGCAAATTCATTAGCGTATATTTTTTGTAATTAAATATACAAATCTATGTATGTCATGACTGGTTTAATGGCATACTGCACAGAAAAATTGTATATATGACGGTAGTGCGTTTGATTCTCATACGTCGGATAAATTTTCTCCATTGTCTGTTATTTTTAAATAATTATTTTTTGTTTCATGTAACTCAGAAGAACATTTTAAGAAGGTAAGTTGAGCAAGCTTGGTATCAACCCAATCTACTCTCCATTTTCCACCGATTTTAAAAGTAGAGACGTGTTTACGTAACTAAATTCATACATTTTACTACAGAGAATACTCCTATATAAATAAAAGATATGATGATAGAATATAAAGATAGATATTTATTTTAATTATAAAATGATTTCACAATTATAATGGAACAAAAAAGTAAAATTTATCGGTAGTTTTTTAAATGTTACAAGATTTTTTTTTTCATATATTTTTTCCCATATGTGTATATTTTTTATATGTTATACAAACTTGTCAGGTTTGAATGTCAACGAGTACCGACCAAGCCCGGTTTTTAATGTGGTAAGCGTAATTATCGATATACGAGAACTTGTACGACTTGTTGACATAGGAATGAAATATATTTCATTTAAAAATATTCAAATTAAAAAATATATAATTTAACATTATTTTACAAAAGCCTTGCTTTCTCTACTTACAAAGTTTATAATAATACGGTAATTGATACAATTACTTTGGAATATTAATAAAGTAAGTCGACAACTACTAAACTGTTTCCCGCTTCGTAAAATCTGCTCTTGTTTAATCCCGTAAATAAGGCTCTCTCTCTTTTACTTCTTTTTGTATATTCATGGTCAAAGTGCTTAAGTTACTTTGAAACTGCATAATGCATTGCGGTATTACAGAAACTGGTTTTCTCTACTACTTTAATATACTTCGTTTTAACATATTACATTATAAATATTTAATATAATTATTTTGCTTTGAGATATATTCTTTATAAGAGTTACACGAAAATATTATATTATATAGAAAATGTGTTCTTAAAGAAACAAAAAATAAATTTCAGTATAATTTTTCTTACTCTTAGCTCGAATAACATATCTTTTAGAGTTATTCTTAATCCAGGGCAAAATGTGTAACCGCAGGGCTCTACTGAACGCGAGATAAACGGAATTAAGGTATCGCCCGCATCAGTACGAAAGGCCCATTTCCCTCGGGAGCACTAAATCAGGCACTTCATGGCACACATTGCTGCTGATTTTCTGCAGAAAATAACATCAATATATTATATTAGCGTGCGCTCAATCACCAGAACCCAATCTCAGTTACGGCTCTCACAAACGTTTGTATTTCACATTGTTTGTACAGTGCTAAGGAGAAGTATAATCAATTTAATGAAAGTATTAGTTAATGTGCATGATATAATGTATTGAAGCCAGTCGTGGCACAGCGCCACAGGCGTATTGACTGTAGACGTGACAGGTTTCGGGTTCGATTCTCACTTGAGGAAATTAAATATTTACAATGTTCATTTATACCCTCTGTTGGCGCGGTGTGGAATTCCGATGATTATCTGACGGAGTTTCGTAACACTAGATTCCCTCTGCCTACCCTGCTGTGTGCGGGAAACAGCGTGAAGTTGAAAAATGTATAATAATTGAATTATACATTTTACAGAATTGAAAAAAATACCACATAAGACACCATTGTGATGCAGTTGGGTCGCACCTAACCACTGCTACTTGTTTAGTTACGAGATAAACGCTTGTCTGCAGCGATGTTGGCGCTCCATCGACTCTGCTTACTCCATTGAGAAATATATATGGAGATAAAAAATCTACGTGCTATAGTATGTTAATATGTTCATATGTATATATAGTATGTTAATATGTACATTTATGAATTACTCGTGACATTTGATCTTTGTCGGGTTAGCAAAGAAATCAAAAGAGCACCTGCACGTCACTACACCATTTAGACCCAGCTATAAAATACAGCTGACGAAGGAGAAATTTTTATACACGGAGTTCCCTAAAGGTTAGTGCTGTAAACTTCTTGTACTATATTCCATCACGAAGTCCTGTACGAGTATATTGCTTTTAGTTGAATTATGATCCATTTAATGACTATCTGATACCTGAGCTGTGCGTATAAAAATTCCTTCGTCTCCAGGTTTATGCTCACACGGTATTTATTACTTACTAGCTATCCTGGAAACGTACATACAATATATGTACAATATAATATAAATGAAAATATACCTGACATTTGTATACGTATTCCCTTTCAAAGGTAATTTGATTGTATTAAAATATTACCTAGAAAATGATTCACTTCATGGAAAATAATATTTATGATATAAAATAATAATAAAAGTGCAATTCTCGTTCGTGGAACTTCATAAAGGCCAGCGTTCTATGTAAAATATCGACTATATGAACAGAAACAAAGTTCACCTTGATTTTGTGAAGGCATGTAAATTAATACCGTAGTTTGGCTTAAGGCGTTTATTAAAATTAAAGTCGGGCTGGCGTGGAACTAGGAAGATTAATGATCCCTTGAATACGAAGTTATGTAAAGCACAAATGGAGTGGGGCTCGACGGACCCCATCTTGGCGTCATTCCAAAATCACTTGTCTCCCTGTATTGCGCTTTCGCAACATAAGCTCTAACTAATACTGAGTTATTATCAACAATCAATTTTCTTTTTTAAGTGCGTAGATGAATATAATATACAATTCTAATAATCTATGTAGTATAATTAAATATGTTATAATAATATAATTTTTTAAATGCATATATATATATATACGAAATTGCACAAAATTAAAAATCTTAAAACGTGAGAAACCACGGTACAAGGCTACAAGAAAGGAAAAACTAAGTAAAACATGGTGCCTTCACAGCAAAGACGGCGTGCAATTCACAATACACTTGCTTCGAGACAAGTTGGTTAGTTCTCAAGCTTCAAGTTGTATTGTTCCTTGGGGAGTGCGGCAAATAGGAAACAGACAAAATAATAAAAATAGTTTCAAACGTTTATCGGCAGGGGACAAATTCCAGTCAAATTACGTGACAAAATTAGATGTTCCGGAACATTGTCGTCATAATAGTAGAACAGCATGCATCAGCAAGCATTTATTTTAATGTTTTCTATGTTTCGAGTAAGAACCAAATAAATATATAATTAAATTTTATATAAAAATCTTTATAGTTTTATAGTAAACTTTAAAAATATATGAAATTTATGGCGACGCTTAAAAATTTTAACGTGTAGAATTAGTTTGTATACTTATATAAAAAATTTCAAGAATGCTCTTTTTGGTTAGTAAAGTTACCTAATTAAATTGCATTCCTCTTCTATTTATTATGTATCCACCGCACAGTGTATAATGTATTACCGGTTCACAAAATCCTGTTATTAAAGTAGTGCCCCGACAAATTCTCTGCTATAAATTTATTAGTACCTGCCAGCCCGTATTGGATTAGAGCATTTCAACTACGGCTTACGGCTGCCAAAAGCATGTTCAGCAGATGTATGAATAAAGATTGTTTTTTTATAATATTTAATATTCTTTAGAACTTGATACCTCCCCGCGATCTCGCGATAAATAGTCTTCACAGGCGGACAGACGCACAACAATGTGATCATATAAGAACTCCGTTTATTTACCCCATCACCGGAACTTTCTCCGGACGTTCTCTAATTCTCTAAAAGAAATATATGTGTAGATGGTAAGAAAATACTAAAGAACGTTTAGAATAAACAATGAGAGTAGGATATAATTGGCTATTAAAGAAAACAGTTCCAGCTACCTGTTCTGTGAACACACTATACCTGTATTAAAAGTAGTCCTGTGAACGTTGACAGTCTTCATTAAATGAACAAACGGAGAGCCTCATTTTAAAGAACTCATAATTAAGAATGCTTATTCTACTGCTTATTTTACTTATTTACAGGTTTTAGGAAATATATTTGAATAGTAGATTTATAAAAGGATAAAGGTGATATGAAATTGTGCCGTCATAGTAAACTATAAAAGTATATTTATAATTTTTAAGGCTGCTATCATTTTGAATTTCGGATCCAAGCGCCGTTAATGAACTTAGCTAATGGTGATATTTAACAAAATTGTATATTTACTCAACTTTTTAAAACCTTTTAAAATATCTCATTAAACAAGACTTTTAAAACAAAAATTAAAGAGGACCTAAACATAAAAGTACACTTAACAAAGCACTAATATCGCCCCGATTTTTTAAAATATTATATACAAAAATAGTTATTTAGCTACAGAACTAAATTTTTTAAAATAATAAATTTTTAAATACTTTTTAAATTATTTTGGAAATAGCTTAGTTAGTTCTAAATAGTTAGTTCTAAATTGAATATAATGAAAACATATAATGAGTAAAGGTATAGTTTTCTGAAATACCTCCAACTTAATGTCTATATTTCATGATTTTTCCATATTTAGCCGACCGAAGCCGTCACGTATGATTGCCTGTAATGAAAACCAACTGAGACCCTGGGACTCTATATCATATCAATATCAACTGAAAGTCCTGCTATAAAGTATACACGCGTATTGGAGCATTACTTTATACAAAGTAATTGATTGTTTTCATGTACTATATACATATTAATATATTAAGTTAATTATATCTCAGAACCATTTGATTCTATTTTTATACTAAAAAATAAAATATTAAGAATAGTATATTTCTACAAAACTTTTATGTCGGAATATACTAATATATAGCAGCTACATAAAATATAATATATATGTATTATAATTTCCGTAGCTGTTTTGTAAGCTATTAATTTAATCTTCGCGAGTTGAAATATCGATTTATAAGAACAAAAAGAAAAAAGAACTTAAAGTGACAGATTCTGTAATATCTGTTTACATTTGTAGAAAATTTGTGTCGTGTAGAAATTGTCCCTCGTTGTCAGTGAATTGCGGAAGCCTACGCGGCTCACGCGTTCAGGTCACGACTCCACTCCAAATCTAAAATTGATTATGAAAAAACTCCTCTGTCGTCGGTCCTGCTAAAAACGTTAGGCCGTTTCCACCATTAAATATAATTTATTCATGGCCATTATTATAAGGCTAAAGGTATCTAAAAATAATTTTCATTGGGACCACTTAAGGCTTTTTCATGAAAATATGACAGCTGTTGTAAATGATATCAACTCAATTAGCAGTTTTATGTAAAAGAAAAAATTTTTACTGAAAATTTAATTTGTTAAAACAGGTTTGCTTAACAAAAAAAATAACTGAACAAATCTTTAAAATACCCTCCTTTTCGACCCGCCCTTTAGAGACTTCAACTGTGTATACTACCAATACTACTTGACTAATAACAAAAAAAAAACGTAACTAACTTGAACTTTAGCCACTATACATAAAATATGCATTAACACGAATTATATCGTAATATACAATGTATAACGTTTTATTTCGAGTTCAAACCGCAGCTTTGCGGTGAGTTAAGGTTTACTTCAACTTTTCTCTCTCCATACAATATCCGTAACGTTAGATATTAATTACATTATGATAATGTTTTCCACATTAGTTCATGGTGGTTACCCTCACCTGGTGTTTCACCTCAATCTAAGTAAGGGAAGATGTCAAGGAACTCATGAGCATCTCTTATTATTTATCTTTGATCATATAAAATGTCAAATTTAAAATATAATGAAAGTTTGAAACTATTAATTTATATAAGAAATAATATGGACAGGCCATACTTGATATGTAACTGAGGATAAAATAAATTAAATTTGTAATTTTTGTATTAAATTCCCTTCCGAAAACTATAGGAGGATATTATAATATATAATTGAAAATAGTACATTATTACTCTCTCACACACACTCTCTCATAAAAATATGCTGTCTTATGTACATACAAACCGAATTTTGTCTCGCGTGACTAATGTAATTAGTTCATTACTTTGCCTTGGCTGTACAAAGTAGTCTCACTTCATGTGTTCAGATATGTGTAACACATTTTACTTTTTCTCTCGAGAACAAAGTAAACTTTGCCTATTTATGGGTATAAACGACACTAAATTATTTTTAATATTTTATAAATTTTAATTAATAAATAATAAAGACCAGTGGTGGCGCAGGAGCACAAGCGTGTGACTGTAAACGGTCTTAGCATCGATTCCCACTTAAGGCAATAAATATTTAAAATGTTCATTTCTCTAGTATCGAGGCAAAGCGCGTCGTTGAGTTCCGCTACTCAACACGGAATATCCTTCCCACGCAATCTTAATATCCTAAAAAGAATTAAAAATAGAAATATATACTGCAATACGTGTAATGTATATAGTAAGCATGTATATACAATGTTATACAAAAATGACACTTACAATTACATTACATTTAAGATATAAACTGTTCGTAAATGCTCTAATTAATCCCTGAAGCGAATCACGACGATTGAAGCCACCGGACCTTGAAGCATGTTAGTTACAATAGTACCAACGTTACAAAAACCCATCGAATAGTATAAAGCTTTTTACTCATAGCCACAACCGATACCGACAAATAAATGTCTCATACTTTATTTTGATTTTTTTAAGAGAGTACGTGAGTTTAAAATTGTCTCATGTGCCGTTATGTGTACAAATAATTCTATTAAAATCTAGTTTTGCACTTGTTGCCATTGGCGTATCTGGAGATATATTCAGGTGCATTTAGCTTTGGTCTTTGGACTTGGGCACATGACTTTTCTGGGGTGGGCACGGACCGTTCTCCTTCTTCTTCCTCTATTCCTACGCCTGTGCTTATTGCTATCATCACACTACCATTATTTAGCAGTAACGTAATTGTCCTCAACTAGAACATTAACTGATTGAACCGCCCACCTTTCAATTAGTTTGCAAATTGTCATTACCTAACTCGTACATATATACATTATATAAATAACCTTGCTTCGTCAATTATCAATATCTAATGTTTGATTTTTATAAGGAATCATTACATCAACATTCATAGAGTTATCTGTGATTTCATATCTACAGTTTGCCTGTTGAACTGGACTTATCGTTGACAGCCAATTAGACCCGTGCCCCTATACCTCGTCCCGCACCCCCACACCCCTTAAACCGTACTCCTAAACCGATCCATCTTTATTCGACAGAATCGACCCGCAAGATCTAAGTCCTCGAACGGTATGAAAACTGAGACCCATTGAGCCTACCTACCCTACATCCATCGCTTGCATACGTCCGATAAAATAGGGAGCGTGCGTCTGACATAAGCACAAAAGGCGGTGAAATCGTGCCTATTAATATGAATTATTTTCATATATAACTGGACAGATTATTAAAATTTTTATCGAATAAAACGATAGATCATAAATTATTATGGTAATATTATTCGATTTACGAGTCGAAGTTAGTAACGAATAATATTTCAAGTCAAAATAGCGCGTCATATCAATCATAATATCCAACTAACACATATTAAAAGAATACTTAAATTAAAGTGTTTTTCATTACTTAATGCGTTACTTAAGTAATAAATAATTAATATACCTACAGTAATGTAATTTATTGTAAAAATACATTAAAGTTATGTACTACTAGATCAAATAGGTTTAATTGTTAATTGTAAAAATGGCATTTTCACTTCTTCAAAAATTTTCCAGATCAATACAGTTCAATGAATTTTGAGGTAGATAGCTCTTGATGGCCAAGGTTATTTGCTATTCTTAGAGTATCTTTTAGCGCCGGCTGTGAGTCAGTCAGTTAGTCAATGAATCACTAACAATATATCACTTGGTTTGTTCTCTGTTTGTTATGGCTTTTACTCAACTTCCTTTTTAAACATTCTTTTAACATTTGTAAAATATTGTGCAGTTTTTTTTTATTACGTTGTATCCTGCATGCAGAGTAGGCTGATTTCATTTCTTAGAGGGATCGAATCTACAACCTGTCGCCCGACACCCTTGTGCCCCTGCACCACGACTAGCCACTTAGTTGTTACTTAAAATTGAATTCGATCGATATTGTACCACGTCTCTCTGTGTACCACTATCTAATATCTAATCAATGTCCAGTAGTTGATAACTTTTTATAAAACGAAATATGTCTAAAAGGTACGTGCAGACAATAAGTCGTTTTGAATAGAGTTCTAAAGAGGCCGTGGCCCCGCGTTGACATTCAGCGCGTGCAATGATGTTATGCAAAGGCGGTTATGATGCAACCTGAGTGGCGGCGTCTTCATTCGATGGAGTACAGCGTGCCATGCCATGCACGTAGCCAGCCGCAGGCTCACACTCAGCGGTCGAAGCTTACCGAGATTAGGTAAATGAAAATAGAGCGTCGCTTCATGTTCGGACCCTTCAAAGCATCATGTTACATCACATTTTAGCCACATACTCAATGTCTATAAAGATAAAAAGAAATGGATCTTTAGCTTTATTTTTATGATACAGTACTAATACCAGCTTTGAACTGGAAAACGTTCACTAATATGAATGTGAATCATAATGAAATATTGCTTTTTTACTGTCAATATTTAAAGCATATTAAATCATAGTCATTATTAAGTTATACTGAACTTAAAAAAGTTTAAGTTATAAATACTATCCACTTCACCGATCACGACGCTCCTCTGATATGCCGTGAAAAAGAAATCCTACATTGAGTAATGGTTTCCGTGATCGTGTGGGAAAGCAAAGTTAAGCCTATCGTCCATTTACAATAATATTATCGCACGATACTGTTTTATACTTAGATATTCTTGTACGATACATAAATATAATATATTTAATAATTAACACCCTACGACAGTCTATCTAGCGTGTACAGTTGAAAGAAAATAGGTATATACATCTTAGGGAACAATATTGAACTATATATTAACCAGTGAAGGGTCACCCTAGCGAGGGCGAGGGTCCGGACGCGTTTACGGATAACTAATGACATGGTCTTTAGAAAAGCTGAATGGCTGTCTCGGTGATCTAACTTAATTCATCATTAATTTCACGAATCATTTTTTAAGCCGCGTACGACTGTTTTATATATGAATATCGTTAATTATTATAATTATAACATTAGTTATACTAAACAAAAATTGTAGAACTTAAAATATTTGTATTGTTCTTATGAAATGATATAAACATAGATGTTCTATGTTACGGTAGTTACTAATTTTAAGATATGGACATACGTACGTAGAAATGGACCCAACTCGAAACAAGTCACATAAATAAACAGTATTCGAGGACGCCAATTCTCTGAACAACATCCACTTATGAATAACAAATATGAACGTACTATAAAATATTATTGGACCAAGACCCGTTACAGGCTTAGTAATTATTCAAATTTATTCTCATCACATTTCGTTACCGCTTACCGTTTACGTTACGTAAACTTACCGTTGTCTGCTATTGATCTATAGACTTTTTTTTAGCTTCATGCTATATCCATCCATACTGTTAAGACACTGTTCTGCAGTTTCTGTTGAATTATGTATGATTTGTGTATTGAGTGGCGAAACTCAACTCAGAGTGAATAAATGAAAATATTGAATATTTCACTTCCTCGAGTGGGAATCGAACCCACAACCTGTTACATTTAAAGTAACAAGGTTGTGCCCCTGCGCCATGACTGGCTTGATATGGATATATTAACTTGTAAAGTTGCAAGAAATCATTTATAAAATTTTAAAATCGCTATCGTAATGTCATATTCCTTACGTAATATTCTTGTGTAATATGTGCTTGCATGACAAACCAGTATTTTTTTAGTATTTCTTTAGTTTTTTTTTTAATTTGTAAACATTGCATATTAAATAACTGTGGATTTTATGGTAATATAAATTTTACGTGAATTGGATTATTTGTGAATATTTTATCGTTTTTAATTATTACTGTCAAAATTAGGTAGTCACGTTTACATACGTACCTATGTTACGATGACTAATTACTTATATCTGAGCTCAGAACTATAATTTTTCTTCAATAACTTATTACGCACGTATGTTATTATAATAGTACGTTATTATAGCAGGGGAGTTATAAAGCACACTCTGTTCCCCACTTTCCAAAGAATTGTCGAGATATTGAGTGTTGGTCTTGCTGCCAGAGCAAGCCAATGAAAATATTAAAAATTGTACCCGAGTGGAAATCCAACCCACAACCATCGCGTTTACAGTGACATGCCGATATGCAGACATACGCCACGATGGCCGCATAGGGTACTCTGTATATTTACAAAAACGTTGTTTAATCAACTTGGCTGCTTGACTTTTACAATTTCATCTCAAATAATGGAAGTAAAAAAAGAGTAATCAGTCATCTGCTATAGTTTGCCACAGAATAGTGAACGAACACAAAAGAACATTTTCTTTTATATCCGTTTCCTGATTGATAGCTCGCTTGCCACAGCACAATTTTT
>JBAIZZ010000156.1:2874400-2885531 GCA_037355905.1 Heliconius aoede
ATTATTTAAAAGAGGAAGTAACGCTTAATAGTTAGTATGTACATACATTTTTTTTAACAAAAATATGGGGAAGTAATTTATATTAATTTACTTTACATAATTGCTTTGCGGTAAGATAAGAGTGAGAAGGCTTATAATACACTAAGTTATTGTTAATAAATAGCCTTGATTTCCTTTTCTAATATCGTAGATACTTAGAGAGTAAAAGTAAGAGAAGCGACAAGCGCCCGGTCGCTGCGGGTCAAAGAGATTTAATTGTTATGATAAGACGGCCGCGCGCCGCGTGGGAAGATTCAGCAAAGCTTGACGTCATGAAAACGCTAATTGTCACGTCTTGTGCACATCCGCACCCACGACCACCGAATACATATTTTTCCGTGTATTTTTCGAAAATTATATTTTGTTTCTAGAATGATATACTTATATATATGATTATTACTGAATGGCACCATCACATTCATTGATGCTAAAATTACTAGATCTATTCTTCTGATCATTTTTCACACTATTATAGGTTATGACAGAACTTAATTATGTGTATTTGATATTAAACATAAGTAGAAACTGTTTTTGGAGATCAAGAAGAGAAGAAAACCATAACGTTAAGAGCTAACTTACACAAAAATACTAAAATGAAAATTTAAAAGACTTAAATGTATAATTTAATTCTTTTAAATAGGATGTGGAGTATTTCATGGTGAATCTGGCATACATTTTATATCGGTTGGCACGGGTCACTGCGAAACAATGAGCCACTTCCTGCGGCTAGCGAGTGTCAGCAAACGAGGACAAATCAGCAAACTATTTTAAAAATACTTGCCCATACATATATATACCTTAGTACTTAGCGAATTGTTTATGATATTTGTCAAATGGGTAACTTAGTTTGAGTTCACTATTATTAACTTTGAAAGTCTTCACAGAGTTTAAAGTTATTTACGCAAGCATTACAAATAATCAACGGACTCGGGTGACCGCCGACAACAATCCTTTTCCTGTATGTATATATGTATATGAATGTATTATATGTATACACATGTGTACTGTGTGAAAAGGTCCTAACAATGAAATAATACTACCTACGGTTACAATAGCTTTTCTGCTTCCTTGAATACAATAATTTTGACTTGTTCCAACGAATATATCTCGGTAATTGTTATATAAATTTTATTCTGTCAATACATATATATCAATGATAAGTACTCGAGGGTATATTTAATTATTATTTTTTGCTTCTTTTTTTATTTATTTATTCACGAGATGAATTTCTAATCTTAAACCTGACTTTGATATATATATACCCATCATTTCTGTAGGCATAATAAATGTACTGTTTTTTGCTAGATCTAAATTAAACAATTCTATCTGTGAGACTATCTCGACCACACCGTAAAGTGACATACTTCAGATTTCAGATAAATAAATGGTGTACATAACGCGTGATAGTACATTAAATATTGATGACTCGTCGCAACAGCATCGAGTTCCAATAAGCAGGCGTATAGCAATTACGAAATCTGAGTCGGGATTTAATTACGTCTATAATTGAATGTTACGGTTGAGATACGATGTATGAAGGGACGCAAGATCAATCTGTCGCGGGATGAAAGAGTGGACTACCCAGGTGAGGCTCATGACCGCTGCTGACCTCGCACCAATTACCCGACCATTAGCGCTTTGAACACAATACACCATTGAACGGATGTATAGTGAGTACCAGAGACGTACCTTGGCCCGCAAAATTTACATTTGCCTGGTCCTAAATCTACATCAATGTCATATTATGGGCATCCGCCTGCAGCTTGAATATATGATCATGAATGGAAGATAAGCGATCTTCTGTAGTGTCTATTCATATGTATTCTCCAAATTTCGCTATAAGGTATTCCTATATTTTAATAAAACAAATATAATTATATTATTATATATAAATAATTAAAAGTATAGGTTGTCAAAAGAGTAAGTAACCGTGTCATCTACTAACAAAAATAATGAACAACATTTTCGCAGCAAAATTTTATATTAATGCTCCACTAGGGACTTCGCCCGCGTCCGCGTCCGCTACGTAATTTAAATTAAACAAAAAAAATTGTAACAAATTATTGAAAATATTTCTATAACTGGCAATTGAAACATTGTAATTCAATTTATAATAGAGTCATACATACAACTCATACATTAACGATGTTAGACTTTTTAATTAAATTGAAATTGTGGCATATATCGAGGCCACGCGAGACGCAGGGGCACAAGAGTGTGACTGTAAATCTGTAAATCAAATATTTATTTAAATTTATATTTCCGCCACTCAACACGCAACGCCTCCAGAATATGTCAGAAAGTGGGGAACGGAGTGTCTAGATTCCCTCTGCCTTCATAATAAGCATACACTAAGTGCTTGAATTTAAAATCTTATAGATATAGGGTGTTAATATGCCATAGCAAAAAATATTAAATCGAGGCTAGAGCGACGCTATAAACAAATGTATTGCATAAAATATACAAGAAAATGTTTTTAATTTGCACAGTCGAGGACCCCAGGACGGGAGATGCTAATGACAAATGGTGCTGTATTACTTATCTGTGCCGTCTTAGAAAGATATAACTTGTGTCAGCGGACTGGAATGTCTTGCGGTATCTATACAAAAGCTCCCGTCTCCCTGATATCTTCAGCAACTTTAAAGTTCCATTGGGATATAAGAAAACTTATGTAAATTCGATACTACTTCTAAGTACGTAATAATATTATATAATAGATAAGTTAAATGAATAAATTACAATTGTAAATAAGGTTTATTAATACTTCTATACTAATGTTATAAAGGGGAAGAATTTGTTTGATTGATCTCGCTAATCTCAAGAACTAATGGTTCTAATTTAAATGTTATTGTTGTATTGGATAGTCCATTTATCCTTTCCGAGAAAGGTGTAGGCCATTTATAACGTAACCCAAGGTATAAAAATTTGTATATTATTAGAAGTCAGTACAGGTAATATATTATCATGTTTGCAGTGTGCTTATATTTACTTCTAATAATATATCTTAACTTTACGCTTTATCCTTAGTGGGGTAGTCATAGAGAACAGAGCGCCAAACGCTACTGTCTCTACATACCTCTTTCACCTCGTCCACTGTCATCAACCTCTTCATACATGCCCTCTGGGGGGTATGAATACTTTTAACGTGATCTTCCTCCAATATCTTTGATAATATGCGCTCGAAGGTCTACCGAGGTCTCCCTCTACCTCTCTTACCACTCACTTTAATAATATATCAAAATTAAAAATATATTTAATTGCACATAATTATTTTACATACATTTTTAATTGATCGGGGAAGCTCCACGAACATTAACACGATTGATTACAAACTAATATGGTTACAAAATCATCCTATTAATTATGAATAAGTCAACCGTTTGCATAGATGCCATATGTCTTGATCGAATACATGTACATCAACTTTTAATATAAGAAAATAACATATACGTAAACTAGTTTGCAATAATAATTAAAATAAATATTTCTATACAAATTTATTTATTTTAATAGTGAATAAAAATCAAAACAAGATAAAAAATTAGTCGTGTCGTCATAAATAAAATTTGCATATAAATATACGTATGTATCTACTACATACAGTTATTATGCGTACACTCAAAATGGCATCTGTATTCGTAATGTGTAATCACTAGCCAACAAGTGGATATTCCACTTTTGTTTCTGCCTATTTTTGGATACGACGTGTGGTTGACTACACCCAACGTTGCGATTTATCTTATTTCGAGACATCAATGATAAATAGACGTAAAAAAACCGATTTGCTCCAGGTGTTTACCGAGTCTATTTTTACAGTTACAGAATATTTTACACTGCTTTATAGATTTGTAAAATAAAATAACCAAAGAAAATATATGGTAAATGACCTGATAATTTATCAGTTATTTTTAATTATCTATCCTGCCTACAAATCACTTTATTACATTTCGTTTTATTTTTCTGTTTAAATACAAATTTTACAGAGGGCAAACCTTGTGCTGCTGACATTTCCGTTTTACAAGAACATAGTAGATAGCTTTGAATACAAAATAAAAATATTACATTTATATAGTTGTGCTCCACACCGCAGTTTCTATACACCTAATTATGCTGTGACTTCGACCGCGTTATAAATTTTGAATCATTAGACTGGCCACTGGACCATCTCAAACTTTTAAATAATCGTAATATCTATTTACTAGCTACCAGCACGAATGTCGCGTGAACATCGTTGTTAATTATATTAGACAAGCTATGCTCTTCTGGAGGTCTAGTTTCTTATATTAATTTGTCATTCATAATATTTCACTTTAATATTGTCGCAAATCATATGACAAAAACAGTTTAAAGACATGTATGTTTGTAAGTAGTAAGAAACTTATATAACTTTATAATGTGCAAGTGTACAAATGCAAGGAATCGTATTTTTTTTTTTTATAAAATTTGCTTTAACATCTGGCGTCGTAGAGTCGTCTTCGTAATTCGACAAAGGTTCATATATATGGCGCAGGTATAAGCCCATGTGGTAGCACCTGACACGTCCCCTAATAACTTTGAGATCTTGATAGTGATTTCCATTTATCTTTGCATTTCGGGCTACAGAAATATATATATAAAGTCTTTTATGTCACAAATGTAAGTTTAGCTTATATAACCACCACAAATTTCCTATACTAATATTTAGTTACGTACAATTACGTCACGACGAATATTATAATCATATGATAAAAGTGGTAAATACTCGGTCATATATGCTTTAATCAATGTAACTTAAAGTCATTTGAGTTTTTCCTAACTCTATCATTACCCTCTAAATTATCCGACGAAGTACGTTTCTACTTTATGGCCCCTCATTTAGACGCGAGAACACAAAACAAAAACTATGGTAAAACTGGCAACGCTTTTTAGAGAGGTAAACGTGGCAACGACGCACGCGCATGTTGTAAGAGAGATAGAGAAACTTGTCGGGCGAGTTCGTGTAGTAGAGCCCCCCTCCCGCGCGGTTGTAGCCGCGGCCCGCCAGTGCCGTTGCCGAGTGCGTCGCTGGCGTACGTCCGCCGTAGAGACGTAGAGACGCAGAGACTGTAAACACTGCACAGTGTGTCTGCACGTTACACTTCAGCCTAGGAACCGGTTGCTCGATCAACAGATACATACAACGCTACTTGTGAGTTGTGACATCGATGTGTTCAGTGACCTTTTTAACTGTGTTCATTTCGAGAAAAGTGTGAATAGCGAGTGTCAGTGGATTACTTTAATGATGCGATGATCTGTGCTTTTACTGCCTGGAAATTGGATTTATTTTGGTTGGATTTATACACAGGGTGAGTGTCTGTTTTGAACGACCCATTAATATTTTAGACAGTCCAGCGCAGCTTATTACTACAAAAAGCTTCAAATGTAGGGGAGAGTAGAATGTATGCGTATATTGTTGATGAAGACTAGTTACACCATGATTCTGTATTTATCGGACATTTATTTGTTATTATTATTAATTTTTAGTTCTATTAATTTTCAATTCCATGAAGACCACAGAAAGAGTAATTTTTGTAGATAAATAATTTCGATTGATAACAATCAAACTTCATTGGATAAATGACAAATATAAATAGAAAACAATATCAATTAATTTAGATATAAAGTACAATTAATAAAGACAAAATGTTTATAAAATTATAAACCGAAATGAAATATCCCGGCATTATTAGAAAAGCCATGGGGCACCTACACCAAAGCAATTGGTGGGTCCGATCCCCGGACGCAGACGAGTCGCTGCGGGGTAAACAGAGCTATAGCCAAAAGCACGGTCACGTTTTGTTTTATATTCATATAGCTACGTAGCCAATATTTCCTTGTTTGACTCTATAAATATTTAATACTAAAGTTGTTTTATTTATCCAAACTTGGTACATGTAACGCAAGACAAAATACTTAGATATTTAATACTATATTTTTTACAAAAATATAGTATTTTAGATCTTAGCTATCTCAAGTTGTTTATTGTTTATGACGAAACTGTTTATTTACTAGTATCTCGTCATATGGGACCGTAAGATATGAAATAACAGTACAAACTTAAGCAAACAGGGGAAGCTATAATATAACAGGAATTATATTATGTAGCTTTAATATTATTTTATTCCTAGAATAAATAAATACATGTTGGCTCACCTGAAATAATTATTACTTGAGTTTTCATCTTTTCTTGACTTAATTGAGTTTTGTTAATTGTTATACAAACTGTTATAAAGAGGCCAGTCGTAGCACAGTGACACAAGCGTGTGACCTGTAAACGCGACGAGTTGTGGAAATTGTTTTATAAATTTTCTACTGAAAAGCCTAACAATTATTAAGCAACTACCTCAAAAACTTAGGTATACCTATTTATCTCAACTTTTGAATTATTATATTAATATATTTTTTTCATAAAAGAAAAGTCCCTGTACAGTAATAAAGCCAACGCAATTTTTCAAATTACCTATATTCCTATTTAACTTGCAATAAATTAAGGAGGAGGAGACTCTCAATTATATTTCTTCTTCTTCTTCTTCTTCTTTCTCTTCTTATCCTTTCAGTACAGAAAAAAAGGCATTTTTAAGATAGCTGCATATTATAAACAAATGATGTATGGAGGTTATGACATCTCTATTAATCTCTTATATTTTTTTTTGCATAAAAGCTTACGCTTAATGATTATATTCACCGCATACATGTTTCTTAATGTAGTACTTCTGACTAACTCCCGAATAACGAACTGTTTTAAATATAAAATTATTAACCTAGTTACTAGATTTAGTGAAATACGAGTTAAAAACTTATAGGGCTCCGTGCATCAATATTAAAAAATGAAACTTTATAAAACCACTTCGTTGTCAGTCTCTCTGCCTGTATGTATGTCCGTCAAGACATTTTATCTCAGGATTGCGAGGTATCAAGCTGAGCTTAATGTACATTATCCAAGTCCCTTGCACAACAGAAAATTAAATTTAAACTTGTGCTTTTCGTTGACCTACCTACTACCAACGAGGACAGCATTCTCGTTGATCCACCACTCAACACAGCCAAGGTAGTATGTAATAAAATACAATATAAATAGTATAAAAACATATAATTTTACTGTTGAATGTAATGATTCATTAAAGACACTCTTTCCGTAAGTTTTATTTATAGAATTAACAATTGCGGTAGTTTTGTAAATTAAGTGCGTTATGAATGAATATTTTATCAACATCCTGCGTGATTGCGTAGATGTCATATTGTGTCAAGATAACGAAAACTGAGCACTCATAATAATCAAACTTGTCTTGTAATCGATACTTAATTAGTAATTAAAGGAAATTAGGCGCGGAGTGTCTTAACATTAGGATACCTCTACCTGCCTTACTGCACGCGGGATACACCGAGAACCTGTAAAATATTGTAATTAGAGTTAATATGTCGTACAAATATATCGTAAAAAACGTTTGTGATGATATTTTACATGCCTATACATTAATATTTATTTCGAGAAATAAATATTTAAATTAGATCCATTTTATTCTTCAATTACAAGATCTAAATATCACTTATTACATGCTACCGATATTATGCCATCTTCCACATTTTCGTACTTACAATTAACGTGGTGATGACGAAATTCTAGATCTTATATAAATTCTTATATAAATATAAATAATCACCCGAAAAAGATAACATCGAGCAAACATCGCTCTCAGACTGATATATCTCAACTGCGCTGTCGCATCAATTAAGATGTCATGACACATAAATTCTATTACTTTCAGCGAAATATTTGGATTAATGGTCACAATAAAAAACTATACCACTCAAAATTAACTAACAAACCTATAAAAAATATAAACCTATAAAAAAATGTATTTAAACTTTATATATGTAGTTAAAAAAAATACTTAAAAACGACTGTGTAACTCAGTTTTATGATTATAATATTGATAACATATGACATCATGTATAATTATTATAATCGAAAAATTTAAATATATGCTTGATAAAGTAATATTAGTGAGTAGTTAATATTAATTGTAATACTGTGAAAAATAATTTCAGGAATTAATCATAAATTACACTTTAAAGTATATATTAAGAAATGAATCATCTACGAGTAATTTGAAATTAATTATATACTCGTAAGTAGAGAAACGTTATACCTTAACCAATTAAATTTACATCAATTGTTAATTAACGAAATGCTCAATTATTTATATATTGTATTTTCAAACAACAACTTAATTTTCATATTCACATAATAATAACATACATATTTTATTATTATATTAAGTTGACTTTACAAGAAAAGGTGTCTTTAGACTCGTATATTTTCTTATAATAAATGTAAAAAGATTTGATTCTTTTTTTTTTAAGTTTACGTACTATTTACTATCTTAGAAATCCATAGAGTTTCATAATCATAGCTTTAATAAAATGTGTCTTTTGAAAGTTTATTTGATCACATGAGCAACTACAAAATTAAAGCACACTTTTATTAAAGTAAGTGAAAGATGTTTGTCTGGGTTGAATTGCACACGGTGGTTAAACGGTGCACCATATGCTTCTTATTGGATCCTAATTAAAGCGAAAATTCCTTATATCCATTAAATGACTAACTTTACGTTTTATACTATCAGTTTCATCCGAAGCCGTCATGGAACATCGGCATGGCGTGTAGTTTTAAACGATACAGTTATGGGTTTGGTTCCCACTCGGAGGAATTAATTATATAATTAACACCCAGGCAACAAAAAAAAGCACTGCGTTAAACACGCAATGTCTCGAAAATGGATGGAGACGTGGAAGACTTTAACACTAAGAGATTTCCTCTGCCTACATGGTACAGATTATGTACGGGTGGACGATTGGATCTTTAAAGATATATCTACTCTGTTTAAATCAATAATATGTTGATATACCATACAAACGACACACAAATTGGAAAATAAACGAAATTATAAACAAATTAATAGCTTTCAAAAATATCAAAGCGACCTCACATTTGATGTACACCAACGATGTTACATAAATGCATAGAGAACGATTCATGATCTCCATTAAATCCTTTTTCGAGTCTCAACACGTTTGTCGTTATCCACTATCCAGTGTACGTGCGTATATATACTTATGCTATATATTTCAGGCATGACACGGTCAAAAGTGGTGAATTATGTGATCATACGATAAAATTCTCTCCCATATACATTTTCCCAGACAAAAAAGAAAAAGGCAACGATAACCACAGCTTCCCGCACGGCGTGGGATAGCAGGGACGCAGAGCCTCTACCACAGCCTCAGGCTCAAATGTCAACCACATCTACGTAATTACAGGCCTACATTGGTCACGCTACACGCAACGTAATCCGGTTGAGAAGCCAATGATATGAGACTGTGGAGATAAGAAAATATGAGAGCTCACACAATTATACCAAAGTATTTTAATATCCTATAATAACTATCCTGTTTATTAATAATTTTTCTAAGTGTATGGATCAAATATGTTACACGCTCACCGCTCGCGCTTGTTTTACTAGAAAGATTTAAAATAATAATATTTAATAAGTATAAGATCATATATACTTGTACACTTATTACTTTGGCAAACAATTTCTTTTTTAAATTCTGAAAATTAGCCCGAAGAGATACATACATATATATAAATTCACCAGATTAGGCATAAGTTTAAATACTCAATGTAAAAAAGTAGGCCAGTCGTGGCGTAGGGGCACAAAGTGTGACTGTAAAACTGACTAGTTGTGGGTTCGATCCCCAGATCTCGATGAAGAAAAAATATTTATCTAATTTTATATTTCCATTTTTTCGCTCTGGTGTCGAGGCAAAGCGCGGCGTTGAGTTCTGCCACTTAACACGCTATTCCTCCAGAATTTGACAGAAAGTGAGGAATGGAGTGTCCTAACGTTAAATTCCCTCTGCCTAACCTGCTGTGTGCGGGATACAATGTGAAGCTGATAAAAAACACTACTATTTTACCTATCCATAGTCACGTTGACATTAATTGGAAGCATTGAAAAGATTTAAATCATTATTTCATGTATAAATATCCTTTCTACATATGAGCAATGTCATTTTATGCAAGCACAAAACCCAAATTATATTATGATTTTGAACATGTATGTGTATATTACGTAACACTGAAAATTGAAATCCGCCGTAATAATGCTAATTTGGGAAGTGACCGCTGCTTAACTGCAATTACAAATAGCTATGTATTTTTAGTCCTTGTCCTAAATAAATGATATAAATTTCGTTGGTAACGCCATATAAATGTCCTGTTCATTTACTATTCATTTCTATCACGATGAATAAAGCTTAATCTTCTAATTATATATTGTTCTTATTTCTTAAACATACTGTATTATCAAAAAAAAACTATTTCTCGATCTAATATGATATCGACATCGTCTATAATTTCAATAAGAACTTACACTTAAGTTCAGAATTATTATTTGAAGTAATAGTAAGTCCGATAAAGGGTAGGAAATATTACATTATGTACGCCCTCGATTCATCTTTCTATGCGACATCTGCACTGTGCCTGTGGCCAACAGCCGCCGCCTTCTGTTACATTTAAACTGCCAACCCTTTTTGATATTATTCTGAGTTAACAAAACAATAATAATATTATATAAAAATATGTCAACTATTAAATTCATATTATATATCTAAATGATACTTTATAATTAAACTTTTGCAAATGTTTCATTAATAATTATTATGTTCTCTTTTTAACAAACGTGATAGACCTTCTATAATCGTTAAAATAATCCTGACAGTGAAGAAAAACAGGTTAATTAACTCTTTATTTATATCAGGCCAGGTTAAATATCCGATGGAGTTTCTCACGATCAAAACACTAGTTAATATAAAAAAACTAGAATGTGAATCCAGTCCGCACGGATGCAGCATGGCTCATTCTCGTTACGCCGGGAATTATCGCTGGCCGAGCAGATTCATGTCGCATGCTTTGAATACTGAATAATCTCTACGTGAATTGTGGAACTTTGACGCCTGCAATCTGAAGAGCGTTTTATCATACCGTTAAAGAGCAGTAAAACGCTTGTTC
>JBAIZZ010000156.1:2895483-2907486 GCA_037355905.1 Heliconius aoede
AATAAATTACTGCGAACATAAAAACTCATTACACAAAATCATTACATGAGTATCACAAAAATATTTTTTCTGAATTTAATTTGGAACGTACTCATATACCAGTAGAGTAGTATAAAAAATATACATCATTATCATATCATTCAAGTAAATAATTTAATTTAAAATATTTCCACCGAAGTGATTATTAAAATACTCACATATTACATACAAATATAAGCATGTTTCATACTATGGATTGACTAGTAGGTCTAATTGCACAACGTACTAAATAAATGCATAAATTTAAAGACTTCATATAGGAGATTTAATTATGGGGTAAACTACATAACGTGGAAGGGGTGCCCAGAATGGAGAACCCCATGAGTCACTACGTAGCGTCCAGACGGCGCCACTTAGCGAGCCACGCACTGTCTTACCCAACCCCTTCATTTAAAAGTCTTTTTAACGTAAAGCGAGGCTAGTTTTTGTTGTTCCACAATTGATTTTCATTAAAAGCGTACACAAATTGCCTTTATGAGGCACTTAAAGTACTTAATAATATATTTTTTCGAAGCTTATCGCAGTAATACTGAAATTGCAACACTACACAGTAAAGTAATAAGTATATTAGACCGGGTAAATCATTATTTGTGTCCATGGAAGTCTTGCTTAGGTTGTAGAGGGTTTACGGCCGGACGCACCGCGTAAATATCTTATGAGGTTCCCGTTTAGGTAGCCCTATAAACTTTCCAGACTTGTGTTTTCTTTCATTATGCCAACTTGTGAAACGGTTTGTTACGGTTAACGCAACCGATGTTCGCGTAATATACATATATTATAAATGATGGGCTAGTTATTAAATTTCTTCTGCACTACTAAAATAACTGTATTATTTGTAGTCTAGTAAAAAAGATATTCTTAGTTCTGCATAAATTATAATATATAGCCTTATGTTATTTCAATAGCAGCTATTATGTTTCTAAGTAAAACTAAATGATATTACAAGTGTTATATAATGTTTGTATAATTATGTCGATATTCATCCATGAGAGATCTTCATTCTAGTAACGTTATTGATTGTGTGTACTGAGATGTATCCGTTTGTATGTTGTAAGGCTTAAAGCATTAGGCACTCAACGTGTCTACCTTAAGCTTTGCAAAATGATCCATTGCATTCCAGATATCGCCTTAGAGCAACTAACTATTGTACGATATTTAAGCTCTTCGATAACTCGCTTTCTCAGAAGATCCTTTACAAACATTAGTTAAAATTAAACTGTAAATATATAAAAAAAAAATAGTTATTAATACATATATACTATTTAATACTTAATTACTTATCTATTATTAGTACCTACAGATCGTATATGCATCAAATTGTGTCGTGACTTAAATAACCATAAAAGAGATGCTTTAGAAAAAAATATAAGAAGAACTATGGGATGGCAGGAGACATTGCTGTAGACGAACGCGCCGGCGATCTTTTTATAGGTTAGGCGCCGCGCTGTGGAAATAAAAGCGGAGCAGACGCACGGCCATCGACGCCTTGTTACATACTATAAGGAACTACTTCTAGTCTATAATAACTTTCGCTATAAACAATAAATATAATTTTAATATTATATACCTATTAATATTATATCTATTTCAGTATTATACAATATATGTTTTAATGATAAATATATTTACATTTTAGTACCTTCAAAAAATGTCTCAAAAGTTATACGGGTTTTTAAAAGTAATGGATTAATTTTTCAAAACTTCCAGGCTGCACGAAGATTTGTGCTCTATAAAATATGATAAGCTAAAGATTATGCAGCGAGAGAGGGCATTGACCGCTTGAAAGGTACTTTCTCCCCAGTTTCAAGTCCCGATCGTGAACAGATACTGTGGTACAGTAAAGTCAGGCGTAAATCTTCTTTATCAATGCCCTAATCCTGCATAGGTTCATTAGAAAACTAACACGAGACCCCCATGTTTATAATTGCTATTTATGCAAATTATATTAGAATATTAACGAAAGCGTAAAGTGTAGGGGAGTAGATTAATTGGCTTCTGTATATATATATCGTATAAATATCTTATAGCCACATTTATATCCTAGATGCCTACGCGTAAGAAATTTTAAATATAGATATTTGTTTAGTCTACTTCTAAAGTACGATGTAAATTCCTACTATCTCAGGTCGCAGTTAGAGATATTCCCTATTTTCTCTTTAAAAATAATCATAGGAGGTGCAATATAAAAAACTACACACCGATTGTGTGTATACATTACTTTCATAAAGCTTTTATTTTTAGTTTGAACATACGTTTCCATTGAAAAAACCAGCAATATGCTGAAATTAACAACGGTTGATCGACGCGTCGAGCCGTGAAAATATACTATACAAAAAGTCAAAGCAAATTTAACATTTGTAAAAGCTCATACCTACTACAAATATTATACATGTAAGTTGCAACTGCTATTTGATAATTATTTTTTATGTGAAAATATTATTTTTTGTTTTTTTCCAGTACATTTGTTCATATCTTCCATTATTTACGGGCTAAACAGAGCTCAATAAACCCTCTTTAATGAATATTAAATTAACCCATTCTGTCGGCCAAATGATGTTTTTGAAACCGAGGAATTTAGTGTTATGACACTCCGTTTCCTTTAAGACTCTTCCGTTTGCCACTTCCCGCCAAATTCTGGAGGCATTGCGTGTGGAGTAGTGAAGCTCAACGCACGCTTGGCCTCATTACCAGACCGAGGAAGTAACAATATTAAATATTTCATTTCCTCGAGTGGAAATTAAGCCCACAACGTGTCGCGTATACAGTCATACACTTGTGCCACTTCGATGACCCCACGACTGGCCTCCATTTAAATATTCCTTTGATCTAATACTATCCTGAGCAATCAGACAAACCCCATGCATGCCACTTGTTAAAGAACAATTTTTCAAACGTTCTACAATACAATATTTATAACAATAATATTACCACTGCCAGTTAAGAAAATAAAGAAAAATAAAATAAAACACTATGGTTTTTAAGAAAACATAAAAGAAATAGTTAAATAATATATCTATGATTGGATAGTGTTTTCTTAACTGGTTCTGAATCGGCGTCTGGCGTCGGACCGTGGGCGTTGGCGTCGAAGCGGTAAATTTTTGACGTACCCTTGAACATAACTGCAATCTATTTCAGTATTAATATCCAGCGCATATCAGATACTTTGTTCTGGCTGCAGCGTGTGTATACAAGAAGTAAAAGTAGTTTTATGATATACGGTTAGTGTTATTTATAGGTACGGTAGATAACTATATGATATTATTATTATATCACATTACATTGTATTAATATAATATATAATTTTGTTTACTTATCAATTCTATTTATATTATATTAATCAGTATATCGAAAAAATACGGAATATATAATAAATTATTGTCCTGTGAATGTTAGAACTAATATTAATCAATGATTTTTTTTAAATTACACATAATATAATATTAAAATTTATTTTAGTTTTCGTTGAATGTTCTGCGGGGTTAATGAACGATCGCAAATAACGGTCTCTTCACCCCACTTTACTGCTTACCGCCCCTTTACAAAATAATTACCTATAGCTGCATAAACCGTAGCAATTTGGAATCTGTGCTGTAATGGATAATACTAGTAGTGCAGACTTTTATCGTAAATAAATCTACCAATGATTAATATCTGCGTTTACAAATAGATTTGGTTTGGAATAGATGGTAAATTCAGGTTTATCTGTCTCAACTATAAATATGATTTATTTCGGGAAAAAACAAGCTATTTTCTATAGACAAGTCTTGATATCCATATGTCATACCTACGTGAACATACGCACGGCAGACAAGCAGATAAGCAGAAAAACAGACAAATATTTTAAAAACTATTGTTTTGGGTTCATTAATAAATGCCCCCAATAACATTTTTTCTTATATATCTTCTATGTACAGACAGCGATCAGTTACGGGTCTATTATTAGTATACATTAGTCTTAATGACCAGATTGTCATTTTCCTTTTCTAAGATTATTTTAGAACTTTATCATAAAAAAATGTTTACTATTTACTATACTTCTGAGATATAGGCACAGAAAACCGGTGTTCCATCTTCCCCCTTTCAACTTTCGAAATGTTGAAATAATTGCAAGTAAAAATAATATATTTTCCTGCTTTACACTGTATCCCGCACTCAGCAGGATAAGCAGAAGGAACCCAAATTTCTCATATTCCCGAATTAATTTCCTCGAATGGAGATCAAACCCACAACTAGTTGTGATTACACTCACACACTCGTGCCGTTGCCTCCGGCCTCTATAATAATTTGCCATAATTTTATATGTTAGTAAATTGTAAATAACATGAGTTATAGGAAAATACGTGAGAAATAAAAATTATATACCTAAAGAGCTTTAGCTCTCGGGGAATATTCTAGATCAAAGGGCAATGTGTCAGAATAGGATACAAATTAGTATGGCTCTGTAGTCAAACCTCGCGGGGGTACATCGGATGAGTACGGTCGTGCCTAGGAAAACTACTGAAAATATATGAAAGTAAATACATATATTATATGTATTTATTTTCAAATAAATGCATGTTGTATTATGCTATGTTAAAATAACCAAATAAGATAACAGTGCATTAATGCGATAAGCGAATACATGAATATAAATATGATTTTTTATTCATATCTATCTAGTGTACTAGTGTAATATTCAACAAATGCCTCCGAGCGATTTTAGTATTTATATTGTATTGTAAAATATACATTTTGCAAACATTATTTAGTGTTAATTCTATGCATGTTTGTTTCGTAGTTCTTATCTAAAAGATTGACTAGAATAACAAATTTAAGAATAGTGTTGATTTTACAAGAATCTCGAATCTTATTTTAAAGTAAAACGTGGTTACAGAACCATATTAAGAAGATTTTGAATTTATATTATAAATATTAAAATGCTTTTTCTTTTATACTGTAACTCACTTGACAACTGCAGGTAATGTTCGTATTTAATTTATCTAGTTAAGCTCGCAAAATGTGCCAGTTGCTTTGTTTTTGTTTTCATTTGTGGTGGAGCTTCAAATAAAGTTACGAATACGGAAAGGTCGGGCAGGTCCAACATTATCTTGATACTACAGGTGCTACTGGCAGCTGTTTCCAGCATGTGCCACTAAATAGAAGGACGATAAAAAATTGCACTCCATCAACCTGCTTCGTCAGGAGATGTAACACATTGAGTTCTGGAATTTTACTGACTTTTATATATTTTTTTGCAATTATGTACGGTATGTTGTTGACATGGAGTTTTTAAGTTTTAAGAATATAACCTAACATAATAAAGATATTAATATAATTTTAAGCATGATATAACTAATTTAGATACAAATATACTCTTTGAATTCCTTTAAATCCTTTTTATAATATATACGAGTATGTTAGGTAGGTACATCGCTTGAAGCTTTATAACATAAGCGATTCATCATTTATAATAAGTATATGTATAAATGCTATATTTCCTTTATTTCTAGGCATAGTAGGGTAAGCAGAGGGAAACTGGGAGTCTAGTGTAAAGACACTTCGTTATGGTTGTGAGTTCTATTCCTACGCGACGAAATTAAATATTTAATATTCAGAATCTCATCGTTCAGGTAACAAGGCAAAGTGCGGCGTTGAATTCCTCCACTCATGGAAGTGTCGTAATGGGAACGTAGTGTTCCTTCCATATGTAATATACAGCGTTTATCTAAAAATCTTATCAGTAACAAAATATATATTCACAAAAAAGAATCTCTCTTTATTTTCATATAAAATAATGAGAATATAAGGTACATTTAATTTATATAATACGCTGGGTTGTTTTTGTCTAGTATCATTCAATATCTAAGGATTATATTAACGCTCAAGAGTACTCAATCTGTTGTTTAAGAGGCGAAAGGAGGGTCTGGTTCAGCTTTTTGAAGCTTATATCATATTATTATAAATCTATTTCAAATAAGGATTATTTTTCCCTATGAAATATGGATATCAATTGAGTTTCATTTCAGAATTAACAGTGGAAAGTTTTAGTAATAGAAAAGGGTTAAGGTGATTTTATTTTATATAAAGAATATGTTTACTTGCGTCAAGATACCTACGTTATTTCAACTTTAAGGACGTCAATATGGAGAAGATGGAAACAAATTATTCGATGTGTCGCTTTGATTCCCTCCTGCAGACAAATGGATGGTCTTATTCTTGGAACGCAACAATGCAAATGCTAATGCCGACATTTGGGTGCGACCTCCACTCTTGATTTCTCATTTAGAACCAAAGAGACGGTGACATGATGTAATTTCGCAGCGCTGATCTATATTTTCATATTTTAACATTGTAGATTTCTTAATGAACTCATATGTTTCGTTTATGAATATTAATATTAGGCATTCGAGACGGAAAATATAAATTTTAGATTTTCACAATTTTTTGAAAGATAATAAAATATACCTACAATTTTAACCTTAACCTTGCCTACATTAGAAATATTGACATACCTATTGACTAAATTCAATTTTCATTTGTATAGAAAAAGAAAATGGCCTTAAAACACAATTATTAAAGACAAACACTTTGAGTAACTCGAACTCTTGTTACTTATTACTGTTGACGTAATCGATTATTTATAGATAAACGCTTCAGTGAACCGCTGGCGATTATTCAGTTTGTTATTAACAGAACACAGTGCCTATTACGTATACATTTTTTTTAAACTCGCCTTCTAAAGTGTTGTAATTAAAAAATATTCTACTTCACACTGTATCCCGCAAACAGAAGGATAGGCAGAAGGAGAAGAGAAGTGTTAAGCCGCTCTGTCTCCACTTTCCGTCGAATTTTTCGAGGCGTTGCGTGTTGGGTGGCGAAACTTAACTGGCGGCCACGAAGGCCGAAAGAACGTATGTAGTATTTTATACAAATAACGAAAAACATAAATATATGGTAAACTAAAATACTACGAGAGCATGCCAGCACGTTAACAAAAATATTTAGGCGTCATTACAGTTTGAATGGCTTCATTAGGCAAGTAGTTGCCTTGAACAGTCACCTTGATGACCTATATATTTACTGTGAAAGCCTGACATTAGTTCAAATCTAAAAACGTGTTGACATATTCTAAATAGAATATATTTTCTACAAGTACTATTTGAGACACACACGTATGACTGTAAAAGCGACAGGCTGCGGGACCGATTCCCGGTCGAGGAAATGAATAACGCATTCATATCTTAGCTCTGGTCTCAAAGTAAAGCATGGCGTTGAGTTTCGATACTAAACACGCAATGCCTCCAGGATTCGGTGGACTTAGCACTTGTCTCCCTTTGCCTACCCTGCTGCTGAAGTCTAAAAAGGTGAGATTTGATCTTATTTAAATATTGCAAATTGCGCTCTTGCCATACACCAATTCAATATAAGGTAAATATATATATATATGTTTTGTATACATTTTAAATTGGATCTTTCGCCAATAATTGCATAACATCTCCGTCGTATTATTATGCTTATATTATATTTTTATGTCACTCATCGTATAGGTTTCAATAAATATTTAGTAGACTCAAATATGCTAAGCGGATTCTGTCGTCACCAAGTCATGTGGAAGGCTCTTAAAGTAACTGTTTCAATCAGATTTATGTATGAATATATATGTATATATATAGATAATTATAAATTTATTTACATTTTATGTATTTATATATTGTATGTTTATGTAAATATGTATGGTTCTTTGTATATATATTTTCATTTCTATACATACTATGTTTTATATTTATAAATTTTTAATATAAGTTTGTTTTTTATTTCTTTTCTTTATTTTTAATTGCATTAATTGTGTCTACACCGCAACTTGGGTCTCATCCACTTCCATGGGTTGGCTGGAAGAGATTTCTTATAGAGATAAGCCAGTCATTGTAAACTATTTTTATTATTTCTTTGTGTTTTTTATAATATATAATAAGGAATATATAATAATAAAATATAGTGCACCAGACCATACTTGATCCCTCATTTAATAAATATCTTATGTAATAATTTAAAATCACTGAGTTAAAAAATTATTTATAAAACATGTTTAATACGAATATTATATATGTAATGAAGACTAACACGACACTCAAGAAAAAACATAAACCGAAGAAGGGTATTGTTTCCATTACACAACCGTCCGTCATTTTGTGAATCATCATTCAATCAATCATTTTGTCAAAAGAAAAATACAAAAAAAATTATGCGCATCCATAATATATACCTTCATTCATCCTGTGCAGTAGCTAGTTGCAATAGAATACAAAGTGAAATCGTACTATCCATACGCATTATCGATAAACTTAAATTACATATTTTCTTATGGAAATTAAGGTAAGTCTTATTACATAATTTATATAATATAACCCAGACCGGCGTTCAGGAAATTTGCAATAAATATATAAATAAATCATGTAAGCAAATCTGCAACTTAGTATTTATAATATAAAGAACAAACTCGGAATTGCAGTAAAATTATTATTAGTTGAAATAAAATTTTAATATATAAAAATTTTACGAGCGAACGCAGCGTAAGCAAACCCGAAATATCATATAATTAAAAGAAATGTAAGTTACAGTTTAAAAAAGATTAGATTTACATTGTACTTTATAATAAGCACAAAAAAGAATCTACAACGAGCTGATTGCATAACCATTCATAAGATAATCTCGTAACAAGATAAAGTATAAGAGCATAATGTATATTTTAATGTTACATTATAAATTCAATGTTTAGAAGAATACGTTTTGAGTTAGTTAAAGAGCGACGCCTACTACTCAACGGATTTAATACAGTTGAAATGATTTTATTGGCGTGATCCCGCGTGGACCGCGTGGGCGCGCGTCTGCTGGTCTTGAATGAGCAGGTGCCACCTCCGCCACACCGCCGCCCACCGCATTATTATTCAATTACCGGTGTTCATCACCTAGCTTCGTGATATGAGGAAGATGTGGACAATTTTTAAATTAAAATTTTGTTTTCGTTTATAATATTTTTAAAGATTTTTTTACATAGTAATGTATGTGTATGACATTAAAATTATTGTTTTTATTTTTTATTTGTCAGCAAAATGTATGTTCAAGACTTGTTATAGTTAAAAAATATAAAACAGTAGAAAGAAATCAGCAATTTTGAAACATAACATAAAAATTATTAATTTCTGCCGGCAAAAATATTGCCGTAAGCTTAATTATTGCATTTACAAACATGAAATCGATACAAAATGGCAAGTGAGGTTAAATACTGTAATTACTTCGGTTATAACTGCATTGAAAATGATTGATCAGTGACAAACAAATAGAAATGGGACTCACTAACTTTTTAATTAAAAAAAAAATAGAAATTACAATGTTATAAGCAATAAATCCTATTTGTAGATTTTGATTATTAGCTGGCTATATCGTTATGTGTCATAGTACATGAAAAGTATTGTCAGTATATTTTGAGATATTATTGGAAAACATCAAAATTACCAATCGCGCAATTGACAAACACTTTTTAAAATATTATTATTATTATTATTGTTTTTAACTTTACTATGTATCTCGAACATAGCAGAGTAGGCAGAGGGTAGATTATATAAAATAAATTCTGAGGTCAAGATTGCTATAGATGTAAATATACTTGTATACCTATGCATGGTGAAAATTTTACGAATTAATAATATATAATAATAATCTCACGTCCGTGTTTTCAAAATAAACATTTACATTCAATTGAATTTGAATGTAAACGTTTATCAGGTAGTGTCGAAATTAAGCTGTATTCACGTAATAATAAATACTTAGCGGCGATCAAGCAATATATAAATATAATACGTATGTAGGCAATTTATGAAATGAAAAAAGTATCTATTATATTGTCATTAAGCTCTCATACGTCACCCATCAAACGTTTAAGTATTTTACTATACCTACACATATTCTATGTAATACCATAGTTGCAAATTACATAGTATTTGTTCTATATTGAACGTTTTCCTGGCCAGACCGGTTCGTGATACTTACATAAAATTACGATAGAGTGTTACGTTATGTTTTTCTTAATGCTTAAATTATTTAAACTTTAAATTAGTTTAAGATTTTTTATCATATAAATTTAATATTTGTGTACTTATATTATTATATACTTTAGTGAAATTGTATTACATTGCACATGCAATTGCATGCAAGTTGTGTGTTCGAAGCCCATATGATTAAATAAAATTGAAACTTGGTAACGGAAAAATCTTAATGGGAACGAAGAGTCTTAATATTAGGTTCCTAGAGTCCCTCTGCTTACCCTGGTATTTACGAAACACAGCGTGAAGCTAAAAGTAATATATACAATATATGCTATAATATATTTAAAATAGTACATACAAATCTTATAAACATTTAATAAAGAAAAAAACCTTCACGAGCCGTGAAGATTTTTGTCATAAATTGACAAAAATACATACAAATATTACAATCATAAGATATGTTACATTCATAGTATAATTTTTGTTGGATGAAACCTTTTTAATTAATAATTTTATTAATATATGGAACTCTTCACCTTAATACTTATTAGTTTAGAAATTAAAAATGTACAACTACATATACAAGTGTTCTATATGCGTTTCTTACTTATTCCATGAATAACTTAGATGTAAAGATGCTCTTATCTGGGGCGATCGATAAATATTATATGTGACTGTGCTAGAAATAATTTATTTTTAAACTAGCGCTCGACCGCGGCTTTTAAGTCTTCTTTTTTATTGAAAAAGATAAAAAAAAATTTTTTTCACTTTTAATCGAATAGCTATAGTAATAACTAATAACTTTTCACACTTTATAGCTTTAGTAGAATAGAAAAAATAACAGTTTTAGTAGAATAGAAAAATAATATTTTTATAAAATGAAATGCAAAAAGATAAGTTTAGTTTTGAACAAGTATATTGAGTTGCATATCATTTCGAGCAACTGTCGTTTTCGATTCAACGCGCGCTGTAATCGCTAATTGAATTTTACGCTTCTTTGTGCCCAAGAAAAAGTAGCAACTTGTGACGAATGAGCCGAAGCTGGGTCAGTCAGCGTTTTTAGATTGCGTCATTTTATATTTTTTTACGTAATCGTTGTTTTTTTGTGCTTTTTTTTTCCTAAATTGCATTGACTTTTTTGATTACTCTTGTTGTTGATCAACGGCTTGTGAAGAAAATATATCGGTCAATTTTTTATTACTATTTTAGAGCGTTATATTATTTAATTTAACTTTATTTCTTTTAAAAATGACGACTCCGATTGGCTATAGAGATTAATATACGAAGATTATTGTACGTGACAAGTGAGGTGTCGCGTTCAGGTACTAACCACGTAATGCTCTGTATCACGGTCGGAAAATACGAAGCGAAATGACTTATCACACGTTCTATCTGTTACTACTTACAACTACTATTATATTAAAAAATATTTTAAAAAAATATATCTACTAGTGTGTAAATACACCGTAGTAACATTTACATATTTATATATCAATAACTTACCTGTTAACTGTACTATGAGCAATGTATAGACACATTTTAGTTATATATAAAATATATTTTGTAATGCAATTTGTACAACTATCTCAAATACTTGATTATATTGAAGTACGCTCGAGTGTTCCATACAAAAAATATATAAGGGTAATTAACATTAATCACAGTGACGGCCCGCGGTGAGTAATTGTGAAGCTTGCATGGAAGTCGTTAGATAGATAAATGAGGATATTATAAAAGTGTGGTATGTTATGCTTTCAATGATATAGTGTTACCAGGGCTTTTGGTGAAATTTTTTTTAATAATATCTGTATAATATTTTATCCGATTCCCAAACAAAGAATACAAAAGCAAAATTTTTAATATATCATTTAAATTATTGTAAAGATACATAAAAAATATATATATATAAAAGTTAAATTGTTGAATAATGTAAGGTGTTTTG
>JBAIZZ010000156.1:2907586-2934729 GCA_037355905.1 Heliconius aoede
TGAAGAGCGTTTTATCATACCGTTAAAGAGCAGTAAAACGCTTGTTCTACACTTTTTTCTGCCTCTTTTGAGTGTCAGCTGATGACGTTTGGTCGTTTTTACCAAGCACAAACATAAAAATTACAAAAAATTGTAGTATGATATATGATTAAATACTTTTCAAGAGATAGACACACGATAAGCCTCGTTATCTGGGAATGATTAAATTGGAAAACACTTAGTAATCACAATAAAAACACTGATAGTGACTTGTTTTCTTACAAAATTACTCTTCGTTTATCTTCAAGAACAAACTGACACACTTAAAATATGCGCCTTTCGTGTTACACTTTGTATACCAGGCGATATTTGTTTATTTTCGAAATATTTTCGAATTTAATTGAAAAAAAAATTATATATGTAATTTTTGTGTATTACATTTGATATTTTTATTAATATAGAGATGTTTAAATTTTTGATTTATATTATTGTTTTTTTTGTTATAGGGTGGCATTAACGATGGCGATTGCAAAAATGTATAGACTCTAAACAATATGGCCGTCGCTGGCGCGGTCTTGGTGTTGCTAGCGTCCGCCGCACACGCGTGGATGCCTGATGCCAATGCAAAGATCCATGTCAAGTATGGTATGTACAACGATCATTATATATGTTAAACGTATTTTAAATTATATACTACAATTTACAAATGAATAATTAAATGTTAAGTAATATAATATAATTAGCTAAAATCATTAAGAGCTTATTATTAGATAGGTAGGAGAATTTTCATAGGCCACAGGAAATACCTCGTACATCTAAATGCCGTATGTGCTCTAAATACTTTGCAAATGTAAAAACCATTTAGTAAAAACTAGAAATGTAGTATATGGTGATAAAATACTGGTCGCAGCATCCACTTCTGAGAAGATGCCCATTCTCGTAAAAACAACTTAATAGTCAGCTTATTGTTAGTTTAGCTATACTACCTGCGTTAAGAAATAATTTTAACCGTTCAAGTGACATTGTTGAATATGATTTCAATATATGAAACTAAGTGAGCCCGCTCGCTTCGCTCGCGCTAAGTTTAGTGCAGTCACGTGTTGGTTTCGCGACAAAAACGTAAAACAAAAAAAAATGCGTTTCTGGAGTAGGGATCTATCTAGACTGTAACCATCCCTGGAAGCCAGGGAACAGTTCCTTGAAATTCCACGCCAATCGACTCGGCCGTTTCGGAGTCTATAGCGAACAGACAAACAAACACACGGACAAACATTTGTTTTTATATATATAGATAACGTAAAAAACATATTGTGAGCTGTTAAGTTATAGGAAAATAATTTTAAATAGTTTAAATTGTTTAAATTTTTTTACATTAAATAATGTAGATTAATTGCATGACAGATCGATTGCTTAGGCTAGGTCGTGCCTCTGTAAGGTTAATTCCGCGCTCTCGCTTGCACACTCTGCTCAGGCGGAACGTGACAATGTGTCATAGACTTCTATCCATACAGTCGGCGTTCATTGATTTATGAGACTATCAGTTATCACGTCAAAAACCATTAGTTAAGTTTTATAGTTCACTGCTAGAAATACAGATCACTTCTGTAATAATCCTCAGCCACATCTGTCGCAACATAGACGTGGCCTTGGGCATTTCATTTTAATCCAGATAAAATTAATGTTTCAAAGCTTTCGTATGTGCTTCTTGTAAAAGAAACTACTTTCTGTATATAAAAGAGGCCAGTAGTGGCGCAAGGTTACAATGTTTGACTGTAAAATCGGCTGGTTGTGGGTTCGGTCCCCACTCGAGGAAATGAATTTATTTCTTTTTTTTTTCAGAACCTCGGTTGAACTTCGGTTTTTTATCTCACCTCGGTTCATTTTACATTAATTTACCCTTATTTAATTTAATATCGTCTTACATATCCATACTAGTATATAAGTACAAAATAGTCCGTACACAAACGTATGTATTTTGTATTATACGCATTTCATTTAAAAAGATTTTTTTAATTCTATTAATTTTAGCGTAACTTCACTAAAACTATTAAGCAATTACTTAAAAATATATAATCTAACTTATAATATAGCTATGCTGTAAGTTAGTGTGCAGCAAACCAATAAACTTACTAAATAACGTCAATCTAAAACGCGGATCCATTTTCGTCCCACCCACTTCTAGGGAACGGAGTGTATAATGTAATACTAGGTTCCCTCTGCCTACCCTACTATGAGCGGGATACATTGTGAAGCTTATTTATTTTATTTTAGTTACTACACACACAAAAAGTTATGTACATATTAAAATAATAATCTCATATAATTTGATATTATAATATAAAAATAAAGTCTCCACGGCAACATGAGCCACGTCCTGTTTACATATGAACGGGCACGAAAACTAAAATTAACATAATGACATTAAAGCTTTCTTAAGAACCCACGAATCCTGTTTAGAGCGAAAAAGAAATATAAAGAAGTAAATTACTTACGTATTTGCTAATATAATATCACTGTCACAAGAGACCAACACGTGGGAATTTTACATTGAGTTGCGAAATATTTTTCTTATTGTTACCAAATCGTTATACAAAGACTTTATTGTACGTGTGATCGACAGCAATAAAATCGGAATATCTTAATATATCTTAACATTTCATACAATAATGCACACAATTCTAAATTACATTCTGAAGTAAAAAAAATATATTTTATAATTATTTTCTTACAAGAAGACTGTAATCATGACCATTGAGCGATAAAAATTGCTGGAGTATTTTACCAGATGTCACCATGAAGCTAGCTGACAGTGTTCAGTTAACAAGTTTAATGGACACATGATGAATAAGATTGCAACAAATAAATAAGAGCAATGATCTATTTAATTTATATATTTCTAAGTATTAGTGAAGCAAGGATACAAGCGTGTGACTGTAAACGCGACAGGTTATGGGTTCGATTCCCACTAGAGGATTTGAAATATTTAATATTTTCATTTCTTCGCCCTGGGTGCCCACAGAACTAGCAATGTCTCTACAATTCGGCGAAAAGCAGAGTGTCTAAGGCTCCCTCTGCCTACCATGTTACATAAGGATTATAACGTTGTTTTTACGGGTTTCAGTTGGTTATGTAAGAAATTATAAAATATATTAAAATGTAAGAAAGTAAATAATAACCAACAATAAATACTACTCAATACAACATTACTAGTCGATTGGTCAAACTGGCCGCAAACTGAAGCTCGACGCCGCGAACTCTTGCGGTTTGTTAAATCCTCGGCTCAGAATGTTGACAGTTCGTTTACAAGTTGTTAGCTTTCTGGATATTTTGAAGTTTTCTTTAATGTTAAATTCCATACTAAAGCAACTATAACATCATATAACCAAGGAGTTTGTTACAGGTGATGACACTACAGAGCAGTTTGCGGGGAACACAACGGGGCCAAATCATTTTCGTATTTTAGACAAAGATGACTTCTCAATTTTGGTCGGCGGCAGGTGTGTTTGATAATTGAACCGATTTAACTATATACTGTTTAAGTAATTCAAATATTTCGTAAAAACATTTATACAAATATATATCACTAATCGGTATACATATATAGTATAGTTTTTATTGTTTGATTAAATGTGCACCTGCTGTATTATAACCTATAAGTAATGCAGCTGTGTGGATATGTAATATATTGAAGTATTTATTATTCAATGACTTACCAGTGTAGTCATCTTTCCAGTTATTTTCATAGTTGTACAAGTGCAAATTATTATTGAACGCGTTGATATGAGTAATTCATATATCCATATGTATTTTGTTTTCAGGAGTACAGTCTACAATCTTAGTCTTTACGACTTATCAGAAAATGTCGAACAGGTAAATATAATTTAAATTAATGACATAATTTATTAAACGTATTTAGAGTAACTTACATAGAACATTTATACCTCTATAGAAGAACATAAATCTGAAAACCCGCTTTGTTATCTCAGACAAAAAAATACCTTATCCGATTTGACAACAATTTACAATGGTCTAGACTGATATCACTTCACAAAGTTGCGATGAAAACGGCAGCGAAATCCAAAGTACTTGGCTCCTTAGTTTATGTATCTAATCTTATGCAAACACCAATTCCCGTTGCTGCAAACCTGACTGCTTATTCTTAGTTACGACCTATTTCCCGGGACACATTGTTTATTTTGTAAGTCCTATGAAATTTCAACATTACATATTTCGAATCTTTTTATCGTATTATTACACACCAATGAAAATGTAAACTTCATTTCATTACACATGTCATAATCAAATAAATATTTAATAAACAAAAGGTTTTAGATTTGGACTATTTCGTATTTTTTTTTCATATTATAATAATAATACTTCAATCACGAAAATATAAAAATACTTTATTTACCAGGAGTGTAAGTTGAAGTTTGCCGGTTTTTACAGCGTGTCGCTAGCAGGATGTAAACATTTCTATGATTTGATTGTTTTCTATTGACATTATCCTCGCAAAAACACCCAAGTCTAATTCTGTCAAAATAATAGCGTCATAGTAGTTTAATGGTCGAAATGTATAGAATCAAATGGTCAATACTTTGAATAAAAATATTTTGAGATTCCCCTGAAAATTATGTGGTTTTTTTTTAACGAAAACACCGGCAAACTTCAACTTACACTCCCAAGCAAATTAGAAATACGATCAATATTCCCATTTAATGTTATCGGCAGAACAGTCCGTTTAAATATTCAGTCTAATTGATATCCTCTAGGACTTATTTATTTAGGTTCTATCTTAGCTGTATAGAGTTTTATTGGTCACGATCACCGAAACGACATTGAAAACTAAAATACACAGTTTCTTAGTTTACGTACAAGTATCTAATCTTATGCAAATATCGTTTGCCGTTTACTAACCTGGCTTCAGTTTATTCGAAGTTACGACCAATGTTGCAAGTTGCCACGCAAAGTGTTTCAGAAAATCTAGACTGAAACTGAGGTTTACTTCAGAAACATAAAAAAATATTTATTAAAACAGAAATGTTGAAGAAAAATATTAATATCTGGTCAAATATTTAAATTTTCGTCTTTTAAAATGTAGATACTTTTTAATCTATACAGATTACTTTATTAAAGTTATTACTTTATTGTATTGGAAAGTAAGTAAATTAAATTTCTTGTGCCACCATAATATCCGTATATTTACTTGAATATAATATAGAAATGAATAATATAACAAAGGGAATAGAGTACGTCAGTGCATTCTTCGGTGTTCGATGGATAATGTCTGTTTTATGAATGAGTTGCGTATAAAATATGTATGTATGGACGTTTGAATACAAATAATTTTTTTATATAAAGGGCTTTAGGTATCCATTACACTTTAATAAAAGTTTGTTATTCTTCTCATTTGCTTATTAAACGGTCTGAGCAACGATATCACCGTCATGCAATAGGAATAATTTGACAGAATTGCTATAGTCACGTTATACACCTGTGATGGATGTGCACGCGATCTCAAATTTATTTATACTCATTGACGTCACGTTTAAAAGACCTTATTTTTTGATTAGAATATATTAGCAAGCTACATATATATTATAGTTACATTATACGGTATACATAAGTTATTAAATAGGATTTTGATCATATTTTTTCTAATATGTTTTATTATTATATAAATAAAAATATTACCACATAGGTACAGCTACCATGAATTGTTAATATATATATATTTAGTATTTACAATTTCCGTTGTATTTAATCTCAGGAAATACATTTATATAAATATAATCCCTATATCCTCAAATAGGCATTATGCAATAGGATTTATTTCAAATTATTATTTTTATAGCGCTTAGAGTGGCAGTCAACAGACGCACATAGAGAACTATGCCAGGTGAAAGGCAAATCAACTGATGACTGCCAGAACTATCTTCGCGTGGCGACACGGGCTCACGGCCGCCTGCTGGTATGCGGGACAAACGCCTTCAAGCCGATGTGTCGACGATACAACCGACACATGCCTAATCATCATTTAGAAGAGTTCGATGGAACTGGAAGATGCCCTTACAGCCCACAGCATAATTCAACAGCCATATTCACAGGTACGTTTATAACAATATTTAGGCTAGAACCATAAACAAAACTAACTTACTTCAGAACAAACAAATTTTCAATAAGTGGAAAAGTTTGAAAACAAATGCCGTTCACAATAATCGCCAACAGATAACTGTAATAAGAGCCCGTGCCTAGAAAACCGGGAAGGGGTTGTGTCGAACACGACGCACCGGCTCGATATGAATCGATTTTATTGGCATTACAGTTACATCTAATTCTATGCACCATTCTCTTTGAAAGTGTACCTCTCAATGATTGGGTATGGCACCGATGTAATTGAGGGTGATATCATACTACAATGTGTATTTAATTGACATATAAACATGAAGATTGCGATAGACTATTGCAAACCGAAAACATTACTTACCTATTACGACAATTTAAAATTTTAAGCCCAAGCCACTTATTTAAATCTGTTATTGGGGGTATTTATTAATATTATAGAACGAAAATATGAAATATGATATTTTGAAGGCCTGTCGCCTGTTGGCCCACTGCCCCTGCTCCTCCGCTCGATGAAATGAAATATTTGTTTAAATGTTCCATTACTGCGCTCTGGTGTCGTGGCAAGACGCGGAATTGTGTTCCGCCACTCAACGCACCAGGCCTCCAGAATTCAGCGGAAAGTGGAGAACGGAGTGACCTAATTCTAGATTCCCTACCCTACTGTGTGCGGGAAACGGTTCAACTTATATTAATACTGTTTTCAATATAATATTTTGGCAAACTTTCCTTAATATTTAGTGTCCTATGTATTTCAATCAAATCATAAATAAAAGTTAAGTTAATTTAAGGTATTTAGTTTGATAAAATTGCTTCAATTTTTTTCATGGAATTAGCTTAAAATTTAATTTTCAATAGAAGACAATAATAATTTAGTTGGAACTTAGAACACTAAAGTAATTTAGATTAATAAATAAACAATGGTGTATTTCATCAGGGTGAAGCAACGAGCTGGGCGCTAGTAGGTATATAAAAATGCTATAAGTTACATTACATACTTTCTACAGAAATTATGAGCTAAAAGAATTAAAGTAAGTTAATTACTTACTTCTGACTTAATGGAATATAAAAGTCTTTTAACGAAAAAGCTTAAAAAAGCTCTCGAGAAAAGTTTTTGTGACTTATCAAACTCAAGATCGTATCTTATCATTGTACGTAGTACATAGTTCTATTCCCGCTCGAGTTCATTTTCTATAAATATTTAATGCTTTCATTTCCTCGTTCTTGTAACGAGACAAAGCGCGGCGTTAAATTCCTCAGACGCAATAGGTGGGAGCTGGAAATGTCTTAACGAGGCGGTGAGTGTCTTATCACTCGGTTCTGCTTCGGGATATTGTATAAAGCTAAACTTAGCAGTCGGGAGAATATGTTTCTTTTTTCATATATTATAATCAAGTGATTCTTTGCGTCCCTCAATATTTTTTATTTAATATTTACATATGGGTTTAGTCTCAATGAATTTCGAACCCAACATGCCACAGAATGCACGTGTACATCATAGTACATATACCAATATTGACAAAATTGTATTACGAATTCTTTTACGCCAGCTACATGAAATATTTTATAAAATATTCTCATAGAGAGATAACGTATTACACAGTGCGTGTATTCGATTGCGCTTTTAATTAAATTCATTTGACGCTTAAATTTGTTAATTGACGCACCAATTTATAAAATATCTTTACTAAAACTATAGAATGGTTATATAGGATAAAATATAACCTAGTTTTTTTCTTTGTGTAAATAAATACCATTATACAATATACAATGTAATTAATAGTCAGTAACATATTAATTTTAAAGGTTGAATATTTCGAATGAAATGTCTAGTCTAATATAAATCTAGTTTAATAGGATATATTGAAAAATTATGCACTTCTGAATATGGAACCTACCTAAAGTATAATAGAATCTAATACATATACAACAAGGGTATAAAACTGTGGCTGTAAACACGACTGGTTGTGGGTTCAATCCCCACTCGAGGACATAAAATATTCAATATTTTCATTTCTTCTTCACTACTGTTACTGGTGACGAGGCATAGTTTGAGTTCCACCACACAACACGCAATGCTTCCAGAATTCGGAGGAAGATGAAGAATGGAGTGTCTTAATACTACTACTACCTATCCTGCCGTGTGCGGGATACAGCGTGAAGCTGAAAAAAATATATATTATACCTGTTCAACTACTAAATACTTCTACGAGTATGTAACTTCAATTATTATTTTTAGATGGACATCTGTATACGGCGACGGCAGCAGATTTCTCGGGCTCCGAGCCTTTAATATACAGAGAGCCAGTACGGAATGAACACTCAGATTTGCGATTATTGAACGATCCTTCGTTTGTCGGGGCGGTCGCCTCTACAAGCCACGTTTATTTCTTTTATCGCGAAACTGCCGTCGAGTACATGAACTGTGGGAAGGTCAGTACTTTAATATTTTATAACTTCATATTTTTTATAAACATCACAGATTACGTCCAACATATTATGTTTATCGGGTCGCGATTTGAGGGTAGGCGAGCCACGTGGTTCCGACGTCTCATTGTTTGGTCCTCCATTATCGAGATAACACAATTAATCTCACACTAACATATGCATTCAGACGTGATCCTTATCACAATTAAGAGCTGTGAAAGGGACAGAAATCAGCATTATATAATTAAAATATTTTCTAATTCGAATTCGGCTCATACTAATTGAATAGTTATTTTCACAGGCTGTATATTCAAGAGTTGCCAGAGTTTGTTTAAACGATAAAGGCGGGCCACACCCTTTCAACGATAGATGGACTTCATTTCTCAAAGCTCGTCTGAACTGCTCGATACCTGGGGAATACCCGTTTTATTTCGATGAAATTCGTAAGTGCTATTACTACTAAGATAAACATTTAATTTGCAACGCGACAATTGCTATGGAACAGATAAACAGAACTAGATAGCTCTTGATTAAGTTTATTTATTAGAGTTAAAAATAAAAAATATATTAATTAAAAAATATTATACCGTTATATATGACGACGGATAATATCTTAAACACAAATAATCAAATAATGTAACAGGTATAAAACAAAATTAGTTACATCTAACTAATTAAATAATGGTAACTCACTCTAATTCAATATGAGTGGGTTAATAGTATTTTACAATAACCATAAATTTCGCAACATAAATTTATCTTGACTTACCGTGTAATTATCTGTTACAGAAGCCACAACCGAAATTATTAACGGTGTGTACGGAAGCGGCAGCAGGAACGACATTGTGTACGCTGTATTTACGACGCCACAAAACGCTATAGGCGGCTCCGCAGTATGCGCCTTTTCTATGAGAGATATTCTAGACGCCTTTGAAGGCCCATTTAAAGATCAGAAAAATATGAATTCAAATTGGTTGGCATTACCCAAAGAAAAGGTGCCCCAGCCACAACCTGGATCGTGTGTTGAAGACAGTCGAACGCTTTCAGATTCAGCTATTAATTTTATTAAAACTCATCCGCTAATGGATAAAGCAGTACCGTCTTTTCTAGCGCGACCTATATTAATACGAGTCAGCCTACAATACAGATTTTCAGCTATTGCCGTACATCCGCAAGTTCAAGCAATGAATGGCAACAAATATGATGTGATGTTCGTTGGAACAGATGACGGAAGAGTTATAAAAGCTGTAAATGTCGCCTCAAATGAGGGTGATTTTGATTCCAGCATGGACGAATATAGCAGGAGTCCTGTGAGGACAGCTGTAATATCCGAAGTCCAGGTTCTTCCTCCCGGAGTTCCTATTAAACAAATGCATGTTGCTCTCACTACTGAGAAATTAATTGTGGCATCCGGTGATATGATAAAAGCAGTTACCCTGTCACATTGTTCCAATGTTCAATCATGCAGGTATATAAACAATTTGCTAATACATATATTTCTCTTATCATTCTTTGTGTTCATAGCATAAATATTATCGACAAATATCTTATCATTCAGGTCACATTTACAAATACTTAATTTTCGTAAATAGTAGTACAATAACAACAAGAAGAATTCTTGTCGTTACGTTTTACGACAAATTTTTGATAACATCATATGCTTTTTTTCCTTCCATCTCTCCGTCAGCGGAGTAGCTAGACAGAAAATTATTCTACAAAACCAAGCACTGTTATGTAAACAAAACTTTTCATATTTCGCCTTATTCAAAGTGGAAATCAATCCCATTGATATTGTAAACTGTCACACACTCCATAACTACGTTACAAAAGCGTTAATTCAATCATGAGAATATGTTTAATTAATATAAAATAATCTTTTAATTTAATTACAGAGAGTGTGTCGCACTCCAAGACCCTCATTGCGCGTGGGATTCCAAACAACAACAATGCTCTTGGGTCGGTAATAGGCAATTTCCGAACCCTGAAAGATTTCTACAAAACATAGAAAATGGAAAGACTGAAATATGTAACAAACAACCTGTTCTTGGAGACAGAAGCAAAAACCAAGCGACGAAAAAACCTCAATCCGAAACACATCAACCTACTAATGATATTCAAAATGAAATTGTTATAGAAGTTGTCGAAACAAATGTTTTAACCGAAGACAAAAACGTTAACAACAATAAACATGAAACAGGTATTGTTTTTTCTTATTGCAATTAGTAAAAATAAGACTTCAGTGATATTTTATTACATATATTACGTATATTACATATATAAATTATTTATTTTTTTAATTTCTCAGATCATTTAACAGTAGAGGCGGCTGACGGCAACATTTACACGGCACAAGCTTTACTAACCGCGGTAGTGGCCTCGTGTGTGGTCACATTGATGGTGGGATTCATATTTGGATATCTTTTTTCACGTCGATTTCGTCACCCTTTTTTTACGGATACTTCCCCATTCAACGAACAACACAACCATTTAAATAGGTAAGAAGTAAACTTATATAAATATTGATTTAGCTTCAGGCTTTATCCCGGATACCGTTGGTAGATCGAATATAGTGTTAAGAGACACCTTACTTGAAACATAGCTTGTTGAGTGGCGAAAGTCAACGCCACGTTGTCTTGTTACCAGAGCAGGGAAATGAAAATAACTCAATCTCACAGACGATGTATCACTGTCTTCAAATATATAATAAATTGCAAAAATTACCTACACTTAAAAATAATATTTAAATATTCAATAAAATTTTAAAATATATCTTTTTCGTAAAAGTGTTTTAACATTTATAATTTTAGCACTTCTAACGTTATTTAATTAAATACAATTGTTTCAGACTAAGCCCCTTAGAAACACCTCTAAATGTGAATTCAGGATATAATATGCCGCCAAGATCAAAAAATGTCAATATGGTAGCAAACGTTGGTCCACTAGCAAAGCAAGATAATTTGCATTTAGAGTTGGGAAAAGAGCGGACGCTTGACTTAAGAAACTCTACTGAATCCCTAGATAAAGACCTGAAATGCGGTACCTTGCAAAAAGTGAAAAAAACTTATATTTGAAACTTAAATCAACAAACTGTATACGGGAGCATATTGAAGTGATAATGTCAAAGTGACAGTGACAATGTGACGTGTGCCAAGTGTGATCGGTATTATGTGAAACCTATAGATACTTGTAAATATTGTGTTCCTTCGATGTACTGTTTACACTCTATACTAACTTTGTTTTCTACGTACGGCATTTAACGTGACAACAAACTGTAACTTTGAAAATTTGACTTATCTTTGAATTGGAATTGGTGATTGGATTGACAAAGATACAATGAAGTAAACTTTATAATTACTTACATTCAAATACACAACTTAAAGGAATATTTTAAATCTGATCACCTTTTTAACTACTGTTACTATTGTATGTAGCAAATAAATGTACCATCGTAATCGTGTTAACAAATGTACATAGATTTAATACTAAAGTCAGTAACTACTTAAGTAAACATTCATTAAGTTACAGTTAGTATTAAATCTACATGTAATACATTCCATAATTAATATGTAGTATTATTCGCAGAGCAGCATTTTGTAAATATAATTGTGTATATAATGCTATTATTAGCGATTTGGCTTAAGTAACTCGACATAGAGATGGCAAACTTGATAAAAGTAGTTAAATGAGTAGTCGAAATCAAACTTAAGCAATATAAATATTGCTGCGTGCAGTTTAAGAAACGGCCATTTAATTGTCATAAAAATATATAAAATTTGTTGAAATAATATTGTAACGTTATGATTATAATTGCTGTGCTAACTGCATAGTGCCTTGTAGGTTGCCAATCTAGTGCCTAATGTACTGTAGGATACATCAGGATGAGAATATATAGATGTTTGTTCTACTGTTAATCTCTGTTTGAAGCTTAAGCTTGTGAACCATATTTATTACATTCATAACTAATATTTCACTGGTATTATTTTGTATAGCTGTTAGATATAATACAGCAGAATTTTCAGTTTCCCGTACTACGCGTTTCTATGTCGGATATTATTTTAATTATACCTAAATACTAAAATTGTATCCTAAAATGTAACTTTGAGTAGATGAAGAAACCACCAGAGATCTAAAAATTTAACAAATATTCCCACCGTTATACAATCAAAGTTGTTAGAAGCGGAAATGATTTCTGTCTTCATGATGTAAACTATAAAAAAGAAAGAGATCTATATAATAGTTATAGATGAGGCGAAATAAACTCTATAAAAACTTAGGAAATTTTTATTTTTAAAATGTTTTTATATTTTATATAGGTAATAAATCGTAAGAGAACATAAGAGAAGAACAGAATGAAATTGTTACAATATTATCCAATTGTACATAGATTCTGGTTAAATTGACTGTACTGTTTATATCAGAATATGTATTATTTATATTATTTGTAATAAATGAATTCAGATAATCATACGACTCTCAATTTTCCTTCATAGATTTTGTAGTCAAATATAAGTTTTAACAAATATATAACTTTTTATTTATTCCCTTAAAACAACCTAGTAAATTAAAAATATTAAAAGATTTTATTAAAATAATGATCCAAACCTGAATGCGAATAAGACAAAGGTGATATGAGGAAAGACAATGCGAGATCAATGGAAATGGAAAGATAGAAGGACAAGTGAAATGTTTGTGGTGTTTGTGAAGTATGAAGTTCTATATAGAAAAGATGGTGCGGATATCTGACGAATCGACGATGCCTTAGCTGCATTAATGTAATAACGTAACATCAGCACAGCTGCATGTTTCACGAGTACAAAGAAGTATGATGAGACCATAAGGTTTAGCACTCCACTCTCTGGCTACCCGCTGAAAAAATATGTCTAAGTTTGGTTTGCTTTAATTTTTATATTTACCAATTAAGTCTACAGATACGAATTATTTATTATATGGAAATGCTTAAATAAAATAGCGAGATGAAATAATTATTTTCAAGCAAATACTAATTAAGTAACAAGAGTTTGTGGGCGGTGAAAATCACTTACCATCAGGTGACCCATACACTCATTTGCCTTGTCTTTTTCCATAAAAAAAATGGAAAAAGAGTAAATATAATTGATAATTTAAAAATTTCCAACACAGTTCTAAAATAGCATAATCTTCAATTGGCTGAACATATTTTATTTAATCATGGTTAAAAACATTCTCAATTAAGAGAAACTAAAACTAAATCAAAATAGGTTCCTACGTTTTGGAATTACGACACCACAGTAAACAGTACATAGTTACATGTATGCAAATGTAATGTATGAGAGACTAATAAATTTATTACATAAATCAAAACAACATAGAATTATGAGAAATGAATTATGAAATTAATAAGAAATTAGTTAAACTGAAATGAATATAGATAGTATTTAATAAAATAATTGTAATTATGTAATTATTTTATCTATTTGCTTTTTTTCTATACACATATTTACAAATGATCTCCTAGAATTAGTCATCTTAAATAACATTTTTAAGTTTCTTGAATAAAATTTATATAGTTAGATAAAAATTGACGCTTTTCAGCTGCAGTTGTAACAACATTTGCATCAAAAGTGACAACATCACCTGTGAATATTGGTTCCCACTTTAAGGGGCTTCCTTCATGTAAAATTATAAAATTATGTAAAACACAAGCCGCATGTATCATGGTACTGATTGCTTCTTGTTTACTTATATCAATGTGATTTAATTTTTTAAATCTTTTCTTTAATATTTTGAATGCCTGTTCTATATAGGTACAAGCTGCCTGATGTGCATTATTAAATTTGCTTTCTTCATCGGTAAATATTTCATCAGTGGTAAAAGGAGTCAATAAATTCATTCCTAAATTATAATCATTATTCCCGAGTATATGATTATTAATATCAACAAAATTTTGAAGCTCTTGAGCCAATTGACTGTCTCTAAATAACTTATGTTTTTTAGTATTCCCAATTTGACCAACATGGATATCGTTAAACATTAAAGTTTCATTACACACTCCTTGAAGAAGAATAATTTCAGAATTGTTCTTTTTTCTCTTAGGCCCAACTTTGAAACTACAGGCATCTATGAAACCCACACAATTTGGAAAACCATATTTACTATTTACTTTTACACTTGTTACCTTTTGTTCTTCTACAGAAGGCCAATTTATAAATTGATATCTTTGTTCAGACAATAAAGTTGATATTTCATAAAAAATATAACTAACTGTTGATTTGTGCAAATCAAATTTTTCTCCAATTTCTTGAAAAGAATAATCACTTGTTATTATCCATAGGAACACATGCACTTTTTTGTCTAAGGGAATAATTGCACTGTTCGGTTTCTCATAATATTCCTGTATAAATAGAATTAATGCCTAGAAAAAGAATTTTAATGTCAGACATAAACTCACAGTTGAAAGTACATTTACGTATTAGTACGTATATTTGCAAAAAAATACGTACCTGAACAGTTGCTTTACTGATTTTAATTTTTTTAATATAATCAGCGTCGGTAAAGTTTTTGACAATTGATTCGTAAAAATTTGTATCCACTTTACTAGGTCTGGAACGTACCTTGGTCATAGATCTTCTGGGTATTGTAGAAATATTCAAAATATTGTCGTAATGTTCTTTAATTAAAGTATCCGTTATATTTGTCATATTTTCTAAGTTATCATTTAAAACATTAGCTGTAGCAACGATAAGTCTATTCATTGTTGAAACTGTGTCGTCTAAAAAAAGCTCCATAACAAATTCGGTGTCGAATGTGTTCATTTTTTTACTAATTATTCAATATGTAATACTGTATAATTTAAGATTTTAAATTGGACGACAAAATTTTAGATTATTTAAACGACAGATAATACGGCAACCTTCACAGTTGGCATTTTGTCAATACTGCCAACTAGAAACTAGACATTTAACGTAATCGATTTCAGAAACTGCTTGCGAGTCAAATAATCGCATAAATAGTTTCGTGGACAAACACTTTTAATAAATTATATTATAAATTAGTAATGTCGGCTACATCGATTTGAACATAGTTGCATCTAACTCTATCTTACTACTTTCTGAAAGAAAACAGAGAGAGCAATCGTCGAATTTGTATGCAATTAGATTGTACATTATTTTGATATTGATTCTTAGAACAAAACTTAGAACAAACGTCGTTAAAATACTATTGATTATACACTCCATCAAAAGAAAAAATTATGCTAAAATTTAAAATAAGTAAATGCATAAGTTAAATTCTATGAATATTTTCTAAGTATAAAAACTCTAAAAATGTAGGCAATTAATACATTTCTTATTAGTATCAAAGGAAATATTATTATACCTTAAGCATTTTCGTAATCAAAACACTTTTTACCTTTATGATAACAAAAAACGTATACCGTTTTCTAGTTTTCTTTCGTAAGGATAAGTAAATGCTTTGTAACTAGTTACAAAAATATGCCGTTTTGAAAACTACTTACTCGTGTACCCGAAACTAGTCGTAACCGACTATGCCTCCATATGCCGGCCTGCAAGGTGAAAGTGATCACACGGCGTTTGAAAGTTCCCAAGTCATAGCGCTCAGGAAACCACTCAAGAGGAAGATCATTTCATAGCTGGCATGTACGCGGGAAGAATGGTCTTATTGCACACAAGTTAGACACCATCAATGTTATTATCCGACCTGGATGATATTTATCCCTTAGTGGAAAGACACGATGGTAAGATGGTAGAAAGAGGATTGTGGCACCAAATCAAATAATTAACGGTTATCCATAAGAAAACTACCTGCCAAAAACCTAATGCAAATTAGGTGCGCGACAAATGGACGAAAAGTCAATATCACGCCAAACCATTTCGACGATTCTTTTTTTATTGGAAAGGATACATTCAAAGATACTTTGGTGAAAGTTTGAAGATTTTTTTTGTACAAACTTCACAAAAAGATTCAATATTTTTAAAGAATTTTATGCAATCAGTAAATGATAAATATGAACACCCTTATTATTATACTAAGGCTATTACAATCCACTGATGTCAAATAAAACAGCAAGTTATATTTTCAAGTGTATTCAAATTTTTCATTACATGAAATATATACAAAAACTTAATATTATAACCCTGACTTAATATGTAGGAAGCTATCCTGGAGATTATCAGTCATAGATTTTTGTATTGCAATTAAGAATATGAATAAGTTTAAAGTATAAAACCATTTGTATAAGCAAGACTTACAATAATATAAATGCATATTATATTATATCACTAGATCAAGTGGCTAATTTTTTTTCCATATTAAAGTCATATTGTTTGCTGGCATTTCTATAGTATCTATGAGGGATAAGTTATTTTCATCACCCAATTTAACAAGATCATTTATATCTCTTATGCCCCACAAAGGATTTCTCGTCTTCAATGATGCATCAAAAGTAATATTACTTTGGGGTGCTATTACACCATCTTTACTATAAGGACCGTATGTGATCATGAGGGCTTCAGGTTTTAAATAGGCTCCAGCATTTTGAAATAAGCCAATAGTGCACTCAAAAGGAGTAATATGGATCATGTTAGCATTAAACATGTAATCTACACATTCTTCATCAAAACCATATTGTGAAAGTTTATTTTGAATATCAATAAATATAGGTTTAAGGATATTCTTTGTAGGACAGCTAGAAGCATAAAAAGAAATACTTCCAAAAACATTTTTGTCAAACTCAGATGGCTGAAATTTTACACCAGGAAAATGAGGTGCAAAATGTGCTACATGTTGGCCTGTTCCTGACGATATTTCCAAAAATAAAGGGCTTTCATCTTCAAGCTGCTCAGAGTCAGATATTATAAATCGCTTTAAAACTTGTAGTATGGGGTCTTTGTTCCTTGATGCTGCAGCACTAATTAACTTTTCACCTTTGTATCTGAGAAATTATAAAATAATTAATATAAGTGTATAAAGCCAGAACTTTACGTAATAATAAGTAAAGCACTTACGATTCACTCTCATGATTAGCACTAACAGTACAAGCGATATCGTTTGTTTTCGACATAGGTCTACAAATAATCTTACAGAATTTGATGAAAAAGTCTCGAGCCGCTTTTTGTTTCATATAAATTAAAATAACCAATTAAACCTAGCGGTATAGCAATTAACAATACAAAATCTCCTTTAGAAGTTATTTTATTAAATATTTTGTTTTACAATGCAATTTTTTGCTATCGATTTAAGTAGCTGGTTTTGAAAAATATGCAAGAATCCGCGTAAAGCTGTTAACCAAACCAATAAATTAAGCGACTGGCACATGACAGATAAGTATGTGATGAGCGATAAATGTCAGCTGTAATCAATGTCATTGTCAAAATATTTAACTAAGTATAATACAATCTACTTTTAAAAAAATTGAGATGAACCGTAAAGTAACAAGAGTCAAATATTATATGGAAATTGACGATTTTTAATTATTTTTTCTAGTAATTATTAAAAATAACTAATCATAATTGTAAATAATCTCTTTAATATTTTTGTGTAAAATCCACTTATGATTTTGTTAGATGTCAACACTAAAGTATATAATTAATTAATTAATCGTGATTACAAAGGAAAAAGTAATATAATAATTTTAAAGACAATTACTAAATAAGTCCTTGAAATAAAAACCAGACAAGCTGAAGTCGTTCTAGCACACCGAGGGTTCCTTAAAAAATTGTAAACTCGAGCTTTTTCTGAAATTCAAGATTAGCCAGAACCCTTTTATCTGACACCTTACTTGAACTAGCCAAATATTAATTTTAATAAACTACTAGTTTTAAACATTGTACCACAAATGTATAGTTTTCAGATTTTTTCCTGAACTGGTACTACCTGTAGATGCTAGCTGCCAACTCTCATGATTTTAGGTCAACCGGAAGTACCGTACTATTTTTTTCACGTTGTATCCCGCACACAGCAGTGTAGACAGACGGAACCTCGGTGTTAAGACACTCCGTTCCCCACTTTCTGCCGAATTCTGGAGGCATTGCGTGTTCGAGTGGCAGAACTCGCGCTTTGCCTCGACACCAGAGCGAAGAAAAATGGAAATATAAACGTAAAGAAATATTTCACTTCCTCGAGTGGGAATCGAACCCACAACCGTCACGTTTACGCGCGACACCCTTGCGCCATGACGGCTTGATAATTTTAATTCCCTTTATAGTGCTATACGCGTGTAACACGCGTTTTTTTTATATAGACGGCCATATCTGTTTTTAAGTAAACGTAGAATTACATTTTTTTCAGGAAATCAAGAAGGACAATAGATCTGAGTATATTCTTAGAATTTCAAGTTGATTTCCCCAACGGTTCCTGAGATAACGGCTTTTGATAGACAGACCAACGGATAACAAACTGATCTTATAAGGGTTTGTTCCTTTAAAATGTACGAAATCCTAAAAATTAAGTAATTAAATGCATAGTAAAGAAGGTACAACAGCTTTATTGTAACGAGTATTATAATTATATGTTTAGTATAATATTTATAATTATATTATGAAGTTGAATAAATGACTGTATATTGTTTTGTTACATAATACTTTTAAACTTCTTTCTTTCTGGTTTTAAATAGCTTCAATATAAAACTGAACAGTTCAGTTTCTGTCAGAACCTTTGCTATTTGATTAATTAATACAATAAACAATGTTATTACTTGAACTATGACAAATTGGGAGATTGAAGTGCCTATTTCAAGCCAACTTCCTGTATTTTTCACATGGTATAGCATATGTAGACCCATAATATTAGAAAATATGAGTACAATAATATTTAGACAATCCAGAGGTGCCTAAAACAAAAAAACATTTTTTTTTATTCAAATTGTTAAAAAAAATATATTATCATTCAACCACGATATCCTTAAACAACTTCGAAACAAAGATAAAGTTCTAAATCAATCACACATTGACATGGTCTGACTTTAAGCGCGTCAGTTGTAGCTTTGATTCCCATTAGGGATAAATAATTAATATTCATTTCTTACTCTGGTAACAAGAAAAAGGGGAACGGGATTTTAAATGTAAATATTCATATTTACCTTTGTCAAACGTTGTACTGCTCTAAACGTGCACGCTACGCTCAAAAAAGGTGATAATGTCTTGAATAATATTAATGTGGTTATAATAAATGGCTGGAAGGAAGTGGTAAAGCACAATACCCATCTCACTTCAAAAGAATTTAGTGATGCTATATTTCCAGTGCCAAAATAAGCTAAAATAATGTACGAAGTCTGACATTTTCTTTAAGGAAATTACTTTGCACGTAATATGGTTAGAAATATTAACATAATTATATTTTTTGTTCCGACTCCTTATATAAAGTGTCATTATTATGTGTATGTTAATTATTTATATTTTTAACTTCACTTGAAATGTACAATAAAGTTTTGAAATATTACTAATGCTTTTTTCAATACATTTAAAATTATTGTCTCAGTTATAATTTAATAAAAAAGGATACAAAAAAGAAAGCCCTTCTAAAATCGTGGCTGTTGACACTTCTATCCAAAGGAACCAAACTTTTGTCACCTCTTCGTGTGCCATCGTTTTCAAAACTACATTCAGAAATCTGAAATATTACAAATAATATATTGTTTTTATACTATACATACAGTACAATCAACAAGTTAGAGACGCGCTGAAGTTAACTTTTTATTAGTTTTAGGATTTATTTCTAAGTTTTGATTATTTTCTTTCCGAATGAAAGACGCGCAAAAATTGAGAAAACCTAACTCCAGGGCGGCCACCAATTGTTAATATTATAAACAAGAGGTGTCGGGCGGTTTCAATAAACAGTTTAAGCGTAACAAGAGATGTTACATTTACACAACATATTAAAATTTACACTAATGCAAAGCTGAGCTTAGACCTCGCGGACTGTATATATATAGATATGTAAATATTATATGATTACCTTAAATTGTCTTTGATCTAGAATTTTATATTCAATGTACATCCAACAGTTAACATTAAATATCAATGTAACCATAAACAAACCCTCATGAGAAACTGATAGAAGAAGGTAAAAATTCATTATAGATGTGTTAATACCCAAAAGTCGGTTAATAAACCTTTTTGTATATAGCAATGGCAATATTGGAAGTAAAACTGTAACAAATAAATATACATAATTATACTAATATATGTATATATTTTATAGATACCATTTATACCATTTATACATTTTCTCATCTTCTTCACTTTCAAGAAATTGCGTGTTGTGCGACGGAACTTGTTACCAAAGCGAAAATATTTTTAAAAAATCATTCCCCCGAGAAGAAAAAAGTTTACACCCGTTTACAGTCACACTACAATACTACCCCACGAAGCGAGTTTTTTTTAATATTTTCAGTAATTTTTTTTATAAAATCTACAGAGATATGCCAGATCTGATTATGAATCTCAATACATAGATATGGATACGAAGACGGATCATTGGTGTCCAGAACCATCAAAACTCAAAAGTAATATCTTCCCCCATCTTTGTTAATTTTACAAGAGACGCAAAAAACGTTGTTATTTTTTCGCAGACCACGTATGACAATTTTTTTTTTATCTTAAATATATTTAACATACCTATATTTACTATATAGTAATGGTATATTAAACTGTATATACAGTTTAATATACCATGCATGCACTAACGCTCTTTTTTTAAATAAGTGGTTTGAGAAAAAGAACATTTTCAACGCATATTAAAAAGTTATTTATAAATTAATCAATTATGTCGATATGAGACGTCAACTATGTCATAAGAATGGTACAATATTAACTTAGTTAGCGTCTAGGTATAATTTTTGACGACATGCTATATGAGAAACTACTAGTAATCTAGTAAAAAATATTTAATAAATTTTCTTTTTTTTTTAACAAATCTTACCACATATTATCCAACACACAGACTGAAAAGTTTGCGAGATAGGAGCTTCTGATTCAAATCTCTTTGACTGTATAAAAATTATTTGTAAAGATATCACCAAAAGTATTATTTGTATACATTTTATTATAATTTCTCTTTTAATCTCATGACCTTCAATACCATTAGGCAGCAATATTTTTGAAATATATAAAACTATTAAAAATAGCCATAGCAGTCCTGCTAGCATACTGAAACAAAAAATATATATATTTTAAGAGAAGTAAATAAATTATAATATTTTAACATGGAATAGCTGAGTCTTATTCGTTATATTCCGACTCAAGGGAATGATTAAAAGGGGCAGGGGCACAAAGTGTAAGCGCGAAAGGTTGTAAGTTCGAGCCCCGCTCGAGAAAGTGAAAAATTTACTTAAATTTATATTTTTTCGGCCTGGTGTCAAGGCAAAGCGCAGCATTGAGTTCGGCCATCTCATCACGCAATGCCTGTACAATTCAACGGAGAGTCGGGAACGTCTAACACTATGTTCCCTATGGCTACCCTGCTATGTGCGTGATACAGTGTGAAGCTGAAAAAAAACTACGTTTATTACCAAAAAAATGTTACTCACACTAGCTCAATAGCCACATGTTTTCCTATAACTGATAAAAATGAAAATACACTCAGCAAAAAGCATCCAACTGCCCACGTCATACACTCTTTGTTAGATAAATATTTCCTTGAGGATGAAACGAATGGCCACAAGCCCATGCCTAACAATGGAATACTTAATACCCATCTATGTGTTAGTGCTACCCCCTATAAATAAAATCATGCTATTAATATTTGTAATTCTAAAATCTAAAATGTAGTTTTCAGATTTTTTCCTGAACCAGTATTACCTGTAGATACTAGCTGCCAAATTTCATAATTCTAGGCCAACCGAAAGTATTCTATGAATTTTGATTACCTATATATTATCGAAATAAGCATTTTTTGCTATACAAACGGCCATATCTTTTTTCTAAGTGAATATAGAGGTTTGTTTTTATCAGAAAATCATAAGACCGTAGATCTGTGTATATGGTTTGAATTTCAACCCAATACCTCCAAGTCTGAGATAAAGGCTTTTGACTGAGAGACAGACAGACAGTGATCTTATAACGGTTCCTTTTTTTCTTAAAAACTATGGTACCCCAAAAAACCAATTTACTTAAGAAAACTAGTAGAAAAAAGCTTATTATGGTTTTTCTATATAATATAATATAATTAAAGATTTCTTACCAAGCAAATAGATCCCAACACATAACATAATATTTCAGTCCCAAGCCAAAATATATTTCTTTTATTCTTCACCATATTTAAAACTTGGATCCAAACACTAAATGGAGTTAATGCATACTTCCACAGAAACATTGGCAAAAGGAAATATATATAATACTGTAATGGTAAGTATTGCACTGGAAAAGACCTATCTTTGGTTAAATATAAAAGTGGCATAATTTTTGAGGTTCATTGCGCATATAGCATAAGCAGAGGCAACCTTGTGTAAGCACTTCATTCTCTACTTTCTACCCAATTATCAATTCATTGAGTGCTAAAACTCAAAGCCTCACTCTATCATTTCATTCAAGTGAGGAAATGCAAATGTCAAAAACACTCCGCCGAGTAGAAATCGAAACCTCTGCGTTTACAGTCATACGATGGACCATGACGGTCTTAAATGGCATGGCATGGCATAATTCAATTTTGTACTGTAAAATATGTGCAATAAAATAAACTTATTATACGTTTTTATTTAACAGAATTTTAGTTGTTTCTATTTTATGTTCAGGAAATAATATTTTTGATCAATTATTAAAAACCGAAAGTAGGAGATTATCTGACTATAATGAATTTGGTTATAGGCTCAGTCACCACTGACGAATAACTATAATCATATTAATCAATCTAATATTTTAACTATTTTCATTTCTCGCTCGCCGGAGGCCGTCGTGGCGCAGCGGCACAAGGGTGAGACTGTAACGCGGCGATTGTGGGTTTGATCCCCACTCGAGGAAGTGAAATATTTATTTACGTTTATATTTCCATTTCTTCGCTCTGGTGTCGAGGTAAAGGGCGGCGTTGAGTTCTGCCACTCAACACGCAATGCCTCCAGAAATTGGCAGAAAGTGGGGAACGGAGTGACTTGACACTAGGTTCCCGATGCCTACCCTGCTGTTTGCGGGACACAGCGTGAAGCTGATTATTATTTTCATTTCTCCACCTTAGCAAGACAAAACACTGTATTACCTTCTGTCCCACAGCATTATCTTTCTCAAATTCTGGTAAAAGAAGAGAGTATCGTGTCATAAAACTAAGGGTCAGTTTCACCATTGGTTGATAAATGCTGGAGAGCCTTATCTACCAGATGGTAGTGGTTTCACAGGTCTCCAATAGCAATATCTAGTAGATACACAAGAAAATTTGACATGTGCATTTCACTTTTACATATTTATTTGTTAAAAAATTAATAAATCATATGAGTTGTTACATAGTATTAACATTAATTAATGACAAAATGGCTCGACAAAATATAATATACAGTTATTTTATAGGTTCATCCTGTGCTAACAGGCAAAGGATGATATCTAATTATTAGATTACTATCTCTGAAACTTTATAACTGGTGAAACTGACCCCTAAGTATTCCTTGCTTATTCTATTATCTTATTTCATTTAAAAATTAATTTTTAAATAAAATTGTATTATAATTCAAAGGTATAACACAATTGTATAACTTACCATATATAATGAACACAAATGCAGTACACACCAAAATACATATTGCTTGTATTAATATATCCACCGTTAAAGTGCTTTCTTTTAATTTATAATTATGACATTCTCCTTGAGTTAAAATCTTTTGTTCTAATATTACTCTTAACAAGCAAAAAATCCAACCAACAAATGAAAGTGTTACAGTAATAAGCAAAGGCCTTTGGTAATAATTGTGATAATAATTAAGTCCATTTAAACTTAATTGCATAATTTCCTCACTTAGTAGTATGAGTCTTTCATACTGTTTATCTTCTAATAATTTTTCTGTAAAACTAATAATCTCATTTACTTTGTTACTATCAAATGGTTCAAAAGGGTGATAAAATGCTGATATAATGTTTGCTTCTACATCAAGTCTCTTTTTATTATATTGTGACATCATCTGTCTGCAGTTACTGTATATAGCTTTTGCTTTATTTTCTAAGTTCATATTAAGCAAGCAACTTGGCAGCTGTCCCTGTCAAATATTAAATAAACATATAGACTTGGAACTATAATATAAGCATAGTATAAAGACATTAATGGAGTTATTATAATACAGCGTTGAAAGTATAATCCATGTAATCGGCCATTGTGGGTCTGAATTCCATTCAGGAAATTTTCAATATTAAAGAAATTTATATTTTGTATAATATTAATTTTCTTAACATTGAAAAAAATAAATTCAATTCTTTTCCGAAATTTAGGAATTAATTAATTTCATTTTCTTTCTGGGCAGAAATATAGCAGGATATTAAGTTCAGCCGCTCAACAATATCTCAAAAATAAGGGGAAAAGTGGAGAAAAGAGAATGTTTACAGTTAGCAGTAGGTTCCCTCTGTCTACCACAGTACTGCGGGATAAAACATTAAGAATTAAAAAAACCTGTTAAAAAACTGTAGATTTATTTACTACTTAATATTGTAAAATAATATAAAAACATACACTTACAATAGAATTGGTGGGCACGGGAATTGAAAGTAAAGTTGACATAAGTGGTGTTAAGTCAGCTTGGTTTATATCAAATCTGTTCTCAAGTGACATTGCATTAGTACTTAGATCTAACAATTCTTGTTTGTTTTTAATTTGTTGTACACCTCCCCCCCACAAGACATATGGTGTTTCTGTTTCATGATTGTCACCAGTACCATGTGAACCTGTTTAAAAATAAATATTATAATATAATACCTTAACATTGTTACTAGTTTCTTAAATATTACCTATTATACATACTTAAAGACTGTGGACTGTTTGTGCAGGTCATTTGAATGTGAATGTGATGCCCGAGGGTTCGATTTCCATTTGAGACAAATTATTTTCATTCCCACTATGGTAAGAAGAGTAAGAGTAACAAAGCATTGATTATCCCACTCAACAGGTAATGTCTCTAAAATTGGGCAGAATGTGGAGAATGGTTTTTAATACTAGTTTCCTTCTACTAGCTTCCATTGCTATATGTGGGTTATCTAGGAGAAACTAAGAAAAGCATACTTAAAAGCAGAAGTTATTGTATCTATTATATCTTATATCTTTTACCCCAGTCAGTCATGCCATGATCAGAAGTCATCAAAAAAGCTGTTTTTCCATCATCATTAAAGAAGTTACGTATTAACTTTTCAATTTCCTTTATTTCATTATCAACAAATTGAACAGTAGTTAAAAACTTTCTGTAAAAAATAAGAATTCAAGTTTTTTTGTAACAGTAAATTTCAGTTCACTTTTAAAATATTAAAAACACATACTCAGTTTTTGGTTTATGTGTGTGACCAGCAGTGTCTGTTCCCAATAAATGTAGAAATAACACAACTTTTTTAGATTTTAACTTTTCAATTAAACTTGCATCATTTTGGGCTTTATGGAAAAAATCTTTTACTCTGGTGAAAACCCAGTTGTCCAAGAATGTAACATTCTTATCAGAACTAAATGACTGATCATAGGGATCGAGCTTATCAACAAATATGTGCTTTGCAGCTTCTTTAGTAAAAATTTCTAGAATATCATATGTTCCCCAGCACCAAGTATAAAAACTCTGGTTAAAGACAGAATCAAAGTCCACAGGATTTTCTTTCCATCCTTTAGCTATGGCAGATGGATCTTCATAAAAACCTGCTATTATAGCTACATGTCCAGGTCGAGATTCAGTTGGCACTCTAGTTCTAGATATTCCCCACCTCCCATAATTATTTGCTATGTATCTGTAAACAAATATGTTTAAGAAATCAAAAAACTAAATTTATTGAATGAGAAAAGTACTGGATGGCTAAGGTGCAGAACCACAAATTTTAACTGTATAAGCGACAAGAAACCAACAAGGTTCTATTCAAAATTGCAGGAACAAATTATTTTCATTTACCCTGGCAATAAAACAAAGCCTACACAGAGTGCCTTTTATTATCTATATGTTGTATATAGCAGGGTATCCAGAAACCTTAGAATAAACCTCTACAGCGTGAAGCTAAGCAGAAAACTAATAATAGTAAAAGTAACAAACCTGAGATAAGGCATACTGGTGTAATTAACAAACGATTCTGCTCTTAATCCATCAATAACAAAAAGTACTAGACGATCAACTGGTGCCTCATGAAGTGGTTGATATGGTGTAACATTTTTCACGATAGGTGATTTAAAATAAATATCAAATATAGAGAATAAAAATACGAGATGTATAAATAAACCTATTAAAAACATTGTTCCACATCTAAGAGAGCAGGAGTAGACGTTTTATAGACAATTATAAAATAACATGTACATAAAAATACATATAATTGAACTTTTAAAATATTTATTTATATATATTTAGAATTGACATTTTTGTATTAAAATTGAATAAATTATATTACTTTAATTTTAAACCAGTTTTGACACATGACAGTTGACACTCGAGTCAAAGATTGGTGATTCAATCGACACGATATCAATTATAAAAA
>JBAIZZ010000156.1:2934829-2963463 GCA_037355905.1 Heliconius aoede
TTTTTATGGAGATCTTTATGCTGTGCATGTAAGGTTAATGATATTAATAAATTACACAAACTTTTTAATGAGGAGTGGGTGAAGGTACAAAACTATGAACCTAATAATTTGGATTTTTATTGTGATGTTATCAAGGAAATAACTGATAGTTGCAAAGATGTTGATGTTGAGAGTATAACAAATTGGCATAAAATATTTCAGAATATTATTAATGATGGTAATATAAAAGCTAGTGAGCATACTCTGCATAAAAGTGCTATTGCAATTGTTAACAAAGCACTCGATGAGGGTACCCCCCATGATTTGTACAAAGCTTTAGTTAGCTCTAAGCTCGGTTTAAATTTCAAAATTGATAAATACGCTGCACCTCTTTTATTTGAGGAAATGAGATTAGAAAAATGTGAACTGGAGAAAAATCTTAATGAAAGTGAAATAGCAGCGTCAGCATTATATTTGAATGCAGTTGCGTCTGTGTCACAGGCAGTTGAGAGAGGAGATGAAGTAGCTGTGTGGAATGCTTTAAATTCTCAATATATTCAGTTAGAAATGTTAAGGCCTCATTGTAGGCGTCGTTATCTATCAGCTTTGATATCCGCACTGCAGGTGAAGGTGCAGGAACAGTGTGAGTGTCCTCTGTTGACACTAGAAGATATCAGGGATACTATTGAAATGGTGAATACTAAAGACGATGATAATGATGAATGTAAGTGTATTTTCTATCATGTAAAAAATTATATTTTTATATATTCTGTTAGCTTAATGTTATTGATTATATTGGTATGGATTTAGTGTTTTTCTGTTTGAGAAATTTATTGCTGAGAACAGGTTCTTTCTGAGAATTCTAAAATCGAGAGGGTGTATAAAGACCATACACTGAACAATAGCATTACTGTAAAATATGTGTATAAAACTGCCTATCAGTAGGTCTTTCTATTTCCGGAAATTGATTCATAGATAATAATACAATATGAAGATATTGAAAGTAAAGGTGGATTTTGTTTTTCTTTTCATACTTTCGAATGGTGTAAAAATTTACAACTACATAACAATAATAAACAGATTCACCAAATTTACACTCTAAGCCCACAATATGCTTTAGGTACTGTTCCACATATTTACAATTTTGATTTGTTCCTATGTTTTCAGTGGTGGAAGTCATTGACAATATAAATAAAGCAGTATCTGAAGAAGATGTTAACTCATTAGTAGGATTATTAAAGAGCCCTTGCCTAAAGCTACCATTATCTTTACACAAAGAAGAATATCATTTGTACATGAGGACATTGAAGAAACACCTTTTGCAAAAAGAATCTGAAAATTTATGGTTTGACGACATCGTGAACGCTATTAGCGATGTGAATTACGAATCAATTAAAGTAAAAGAATTGACTGATGCAATTGTCCAGTTGAATTTAGGTATTTTGAAAAATGATGTAAATGACTTCTGGAAAGCTCTTCTTTCTCCGCACTTAGCTAGGATAGAACTTATTGAAAGTTCGTGCAAAGATGTGTACTTTCAAATGTTTGTGAAAGCTTTGAAAAAGAAAGGGCAAAATATATGTCCGTGGATAGTTTGCCATACAGAGGCCGGTAATACTGTGTACATTGATATTGAATCTTATGCCTACAGTTGGACAACACCAAAAGACTTTGTGCCATACGCTCGCTATTTGACGAAAAAAGATATTAATGCTATTGTTGATAAAACTAATAAACATCACATAAACACATACAGACAGAAGTTGTTAGAAAAATCTGTTGTAAAGTTTCAAGCATGCTGTAAAGGATATTTGACTAGACAAACCGTTAAACGGTTAAAATTCTTTAGTAACCATGTTGAATATGTGGTGAAAATTCAAGCGTGGTGGAGACAAATGGTGATCCAAAGAAAATATGGCACTTTACTAAAAATGAAAAAAATTGAAGCTAAGCTTAAAAGTGAGAAAAAACAAAATCCTTGGGTGTGGTATAAAGTGCAGGTTAGTTGTTATCAATAGAAAAATAATTTGCTATTCTTATAATAACTTATGTATATTGTAACTTATTACTTTGGATGTATATTTTGTTTTTATTACTTTATTTTATTATTTATTAGGTAATTATTTCATTGATATCATTTTTTTAAAATATTTTAAACTTGCACTAGTCTGTATCTCTTAAGATTAAATTACTTTAGGCAAAGGTTGTCTGTTAGAAATTGCTATCAGCAATAAGACTGCCTTTGCACTATCTGAATTTAATTTAAAATTATCCTTTACTTTCCTTTGTACTAGTTTTGTGTGCAATAAAGTTTTTTTCTCTTCCTATCCCCCGACTTTCGCTGGGCTTTGAATCCACAACCGTCGCGTTTAGTCACTCTTATGGCACCACGACGGCCTCTAGATTTTGTATAATCTGGCCATAATATAAATACGCGGGAGAGGCCCGTTTAGATGAGAGACGAATCTCGGGTAGTTATATATTATTGCAATTGCAACATTAAAAAATCCATATAAATATGCAATAATAATTAATCAATTAAAAAAAATCTTATGTTTGATTAGGAACAGAAAATTATCAAAATTCAAGCTCTATGGCGAGGTCGTCGTGCCAGAACCGCTTTTGTCTCGTTATTTCGCTCGCCGAACCCACCATTACGGGTCGTAAAGAAATTCGTACCAATGTTAGATTTTAGTACTGAAGACTACGACAGGGAAATTGAATTGCAAACTTTGAAGTCCGAAGTTGTACAATCTATAAGAAAAAACCAAGAACTGTCAAAGCAAATAGACGATATGGATTTAAAAATTGGATTATTGGTCCAAAACAGAATTGCACTGCAAGAAGTAGCGGCGCACGGCTTGAAATTGAATGACTTGGTCAAACACAACACTACCTCAATAGTTCTCAATAGAGACTCTAAAGGAACTCTTACGACAGTTTTAACAGCTGTTAAAGGCTTGAAATCGTTAACGAAAGAAAGTAAACTGCTTTTGGATGGCTATCAACATTTATTTTATGAGTTACAAACAAACCCAACATATCTATCTAAATTATTGTTTTGTATACCACAAAATAAAACTAATTCTTTCTTGCAAAATGTTGTGTTAAGTTTGTACAATTTCGGTGCATATGCAAGAGACGAGTACTTATTGTTAAAGCTGTTTCGGTTTACTCTGGAAGAAGAAATAAGCTGTAAAGTGGTAAAGCCATTCGATATTATAGCTAGTACGCCAGTGGTATTAAAAATGGCGGTCAGCCTTTCAAGGCAACTATCTGGATTAAACAGCTTACAAGCAATAATAGGACCACTTGTGGACAAAATAATAAAGGATAAAGATTTAAATATAGAGACTGGACCTGTTGAAATTTATAAGTCATGGCGGAATGAAACTGAAATGAAAACTGGACAGATTTCGTGAGTATTTTTTCTTAGTTGTATTCACACTGTGTGTTATATACATATAGCAGGGTCGGTAGCGGTAACCTAGTGTTAAGATATTTTGTTTCTCACTTTCTGCCCAATTTTGGAATTTTAGACGTTGCGCGTTCAATGACGGAACTCAACGCCGAGATTTGTGTAAAGAACATATTAAACAATTCGTTCTTTTTGGGGATTCATTTCCCTATTTCCCGTGGCGATCTATTCCCATTGGAGATCGAACCCACAACCGTCGTGTTTATAGTTAAGACGCTATGCCTATAAGCGGCGCTGTGCCATGAAACCTTTGTAATTAATAAAGAAATAGAATAATTTAAATTTTAAAACACGAAATAGTCAACTTGTGTCTTTAGCCTTATTATGCTATACAGCTAAATAGATTAATATTGTTTTTTTTAGTAAACTACCTTACACGGTATCACAAGAAGAAGCATTGACCTATCCAGAGGTCACGTCCAGATTAGAAAAGGCCCTATCACAACTCAAAACAGTTGTCACCATGTTTTTGGATAAAATTACGAATTCTACTGAATTACTACCTTTCTGTATTACGTACATGGCTCGAGTTTTACATCGCTCTTTAATTTCTAAGTTTCCCCATACACCAGAAAAAGATATATTGAAGGTATTTTTTTGTCTATATTTATTAGATAACTTAAATAATTGAGACCGCTTGTAGCGCTGGGGCACACAAGTGTAAAATAGACGGGTTGTGGGTTCGATCCCCACTCGAGGAAATGAAATATTTACATCTTCATTTCTTCGCTCGGGTGTCGAGGCAAAACGTGGCGTTGAGTCAACTCAACATGCAATGCCTCCAGAATTTGGCAGAAAGAGGGGAACGGAGTGTCTTGACACTAGGTTCCGGCTGTGTGTGGGATACACCGTGAAGCTGATAAGAATGAAAAGCAATAAATTTATGAAATTAATAAGTCTCATAAACATGAAATTCAATTATTTAATATATCATATTTTTGTTCTAATTTCTACAGAACAATTTAAATAAATATCTCATCTGAATTACTTTCGAGATCTAAATGCACTTGAGAGCACACACGACGTGGTACATGCTATTTTCGTTAATTGTATTAAACACAAATATTGTTTTTATAACTACAATATTCGTATTTGTTAACGATATATAGACACTGTGGCAATTATTAACAGCATATCAATTTAGATATGCTGCATATTCAAAAATTTTAAAACACTTCATTCCCCACTCTATGAGTAGACAGAGGGACGAGACATATAAAACTGCCGAATTATATAAACTCGATATGAACGTAACGATAGCGCGATCTAACTTCCGTCAGCGCCATCTATGTTTCAATTTGTGCAACATTATGCCAAAGCAAAGCTACGCACTTTACCTTACAGGAGCGGGAAAGTTTAAATATTTTAGATTCAAATTTTTAGCTATTTTAGTTTCAAATACACAATTATTTATTTACTAAACTGGATTATTTTCGTGTTGTCATAGACTTATTAGTTTAAGAACAATATTCTGAAATAAAACCCGGCCAAGTGCCTTTACATATGTCACAAAAATATATTTCTTGTACGGAAGATAGGTTGAATATTTATTTTATTCTGATTTTAGTTGTATTAGTAGTTATTGCGACAACCAAAATACATTCTAATTATCAAGGCTCGTGAGATAGAGACGACAGTCACAGGGACAGACGTCCCATTTTACCCTTGGGGTACCTGTACCCGAGTTACCTCGTACCCGCTTAGGGTTTCGATCCTTAAAACTAAATTTTTAGCCAATTCAGCATTTTTAGTTTGAGTTTTATTCTTATTATAATATAATAAATAAAATATTTATATAAATAAGTGACCAGTATTTATGTTTTTTTAATAATACTGTGCGATTTACAGTCAAACAAAACACTTCTATTGATAAAATAAATAATGTTATGTGCTCGCGGTTTGTTTTTACATAACGAAAAACTGAAAATAATTCCTTCTTTAATTTAAGCGATTATTACGATACGATTCATTCGAATAATTAAGTCAACATTAATTTTCCAGATCATCGGTAATTTAGTATACTATCAATTTTTCAACGCCGCCATCGTAGCGCCTGACGCGTTTCACATTATCAACATGCCGAACGGCGGCGGCCTGACAACAGATCAACGGAAAAACTTAGCATCTGTTGCAAAAATATTACATTTTTCTGCAGCGAAAAAAGGGGTAAGTTTTTTTTTTTGTATTGAGATTATGAGATTTAGTGATAAATATTTTTTGAAAAGGTAGAACGTCAAAAACTTCACTTTAATTTGAGTTTTATTCTTATTATATAAATGATCGGTATTTTTTTTAATTTGATGAAGTTTCAAATGATGTAAAAATTTTTCATTGATTGATTTTGGATAATCGAACAAAAAATAAAATATTATGATTTAGACGCATGACTTTATTCACCGTACAAGAGGTGTAGTTACGTCAAATAAGGGATGTTATAGTAAAATCGAGTATAAAGCGGTGTAAACCAAGCTTTGTACACTCATAAAATGTAAAGCTCAGTTTACGTCTTGCCGATTGTACTCTGATTCTTTGTCTGATAGATTAATAGTCTTAAAATAATTGGTTAACAAAATATTTTTTTCAATGACGTTTTCTGACAAACTGGACCAGACTAAAATCAGCTACATTTAATATTTTGTCTGGTTTTATAACTGAAATATATTATTTTAACCTCGTGTATGTTATTTAACATAAAATATAAATATTCCAGTTCGGCGAAGAATCCAGTCATCTGCGCTGTTTAAACCCGTTCATAGTTGAATGTCATGAGAAAATGAAGGAATTATTTAGAAGCTGCTGTAGAGGACCCACACTGGAGGAGTATTTTGCAGTTGACGAATATACTGAGGCGACATTGCTCAATCATCCCCATATATATATTACTGTGCAGGTAAAGATATATAGTATAATTATTTTTATTGCTCTTGCGTTATGCACAAAATTTAGAAATTATGGTGTATTTGTATAATTAATATTACTATTAGTTCGCTATTTTTTTATTGAAAAAAATACTCATATACCATTTTATTTATAGGAAATTGTAGACACACATGCTTTGCTGTTAGAATACCAAGACATCATCGCTCCTGACGCGCGCGACAGACTCAATGAACTGTTGGACGACTTGGGGGATGTACCCTCCGTGGCACAACTCGCCTCCAGAGATGTTGGTTCTGTAAGTTTGTTTTGTTTTAGTTTCATGTGAGGAAATCTAGTGTTAAGGCGCTCCGTTCCATATTTTATGCCCAAGTTTTGAGATTTAGCGTGTTGAGTTGTGGAAGTCAACACTGCGCTTTATTACCTAGAGCTAGAAAATGAAAATAATTTATTTCCAAAAATGTAAAACGTATGGCCTGTTAATATAAATATTATATAGAATAAGAATGTATAAATGATTAAATTATTTCATAGCACATGGGTGATATAAGCGAGGAGAATGCAAGACTAGAAGTGTGCCTTGCACTTGTCAATAAGTTTCAAGCCCCAGCAGACGATATGACGGATTTAAATAAATTATTTATAAAGACTAAAGAACTTTGTGTGGCAATTGTGCCATTTTTAAATGGTAAGTTCTTTTATTTGCATTGCATTTAATTGTTTACATCAGCTTCACGCCTCCACCTTCACACACCAGAATAGTCAGAGGAAACCTAATATTATTGTCTAGTTATTGTTTAATTCAGAAAAATATAAATAAAAAAATAACTTTGGATTGGCCTCAATGTGATCAATCATACAAATTTATGACGTAATATTTATCAGCTTTACGCTGTATCCTGCTCACAGCAGGGTAGGCAGAGGGAACCTAGTGTTTAGACTGTGTTTGATCTTTTATTTGTTACTTTGCATCTTAAGATGAAAATAATATTTTCGTAATATGGAAATGGCCGTGGCGGAATCATTAATTTTCAGACTACAATGGTATATAGTTATATGGAGATCACATCTACAACCGTCGTTGCGCTACGACGGTCTCACCTTATTTATTAAATCAAATTTTCATAATTTCTACTTAATTAAAAATGTTTAGGTGAACATCTACTAGAAGCACTTTGTATCGGTTCGACCAGAGAACAACAAGAAGAATACAGTGAGAAAGTCCAAAGACGTATATATTCTGGCCAAGCGCGACCCGACGAAGCGATGTCACTGCGTGAACATATCGCTAAATTACGCAAAAACCTACAAATGTTGGAAGAAGAAGGATATGTGACACGGGAAGATGGATACCAAGCATTAATAACGTCTATAGCTTTAGATTTATGTAATAAAGGAAAGTACAGACAGGCGCAACGCAGGGCTCTATCGACACTAACTAGAACTAAGCAAAGTTTGTTGGAAAAAACTAAATATTATGAGGAGAAATGTAAATCCTATAATCAGTATATAAGGTCTTGTCTTGCTAATCTCCATGCTGGGAAAAGGTTAGTTTCACAAGTTTTGTTTTTCATTTTTTCTCTGTCTTACACCAGTAACGAACATACAAAGAGAGGGTTAAATTTTTAGCGCGTATGTATGTGCAAAAACCTGCCCATATTTAGGTAGGTGGGAGAAACGTGCGGCAAACGAATTCCGGGATAAAAAGTAGGCTATATATAGATCCACAGCTCCCTGTATTTTTCGGAGACTAGCCCGGATAAACTGAAAAGCAGATAGACAATAATTTTAACATTGCACTTCAATATGTATCACACCGTCAATTTCATTGCAGCATTTTTTTTTTTCATCTTGCTAACAACCTGATCTTTATTAGCTTATTTTATTAAATAAAGATCTGCTGATGGCTTATTGATAAAGCAACCTTCGGTAAATAATATAAATAATTATATTAATTCAATTTCAGAAGTGTCCATGCGTGCCTCAGAATGTCAGGAAAAGATATTAAAAAATTGAAATCAAAATTGACAGTTAAATATTCAGCTGCAAAACTGCTTGAAAGAGGTGTTCTACTAGAAATAGACGGACTTTCCACGTCTCAATTCAAAAACGTACAGTTTGAAATTACACCAACTGATCACAATGGCGTGTTTACGGTGAAAGGTAAATTTATGGGTGTTGAAATGGAGTCCATTGATGTTGACATTCAAGATCTCTTACAAAGGCAATACGAGGGCTGCACTATTATGGACATGTTCGGAAAAGCCAAAATAAATGTTAATTTACTTATTTTCTTATTAAACAGCAAGTTTTATGGAAAATCATGATGAACTACGTACATACATCACAACTCATTTTTTTATATCTTTATATACACAGTACGAACTGATTTTTTTTTTTACTTTATTTTAGTATTAAGTTTAGATGTTAATGCTTAAAAGTAACATGAATTAGATTTTTTTTACAATCAACACCAAATTAGTGATGTAATGTTTGTTGCATGTGATTAGAATTTCCATGAGAAAGTAAATGATCTGTGATTATATTGTGTTGTATGCATTTATAAATTTTCAGTGTGATTTGGATATTGCCTATCTAGAAGTATTCCTAACCAAATAGTAATAACTTATAATAGTTGTTAGTTTAGTACTTTAAGGTTAGTTAGTTGCTTTTTATTGTATAACAAATCTAATCTAATCTGTGTATATGTATAACTAATCTAACATTTTTAAATTTACTTCTCTTGAAATCCGTAAAAATGTATTTTGTTTATTTTAAATTTACTACATATTGATGCATTCTATAAATTTATCATTGTAAATTTATTTTTAAAGAGGCTCTTGTTTTAATGTGTTAATTTTTATATTAATAAAACTACTAATTACTAGTAAATTATTCTTGTTTTTTTGCCCTTCATATTATTGTAAATTAGCATTTAAAATTAAAGTATTGTTAAAGAATATTTCACAACCAAGTTATAGCTTTTATTAGGATAGGACCCATTATTGGACAGTGCTTGCTATTTCGATTTCGAAAATCTATAGATATAAAGGAAAAAATACATCACATTCTAAAATTACTTGAGTGTAAATATAATTTATAAAAATGACTCAAAATTTTATAGTTTTATAAAAATATTTCAATATTACAAAACTTTAACATAACTTTTTTTCTGTATTGTTGTACATATTATACAACCTATCATCATGCTTGGCTTATGCTACTTTACTAAACTTATCGAAAATCTCTGTTAAATCATAATTACATCTAATCATAATTTATATTCATAAATAAATATCGCTTTTTCACTCTGAACTTTAATGCGTTCGACTGCATCGCGAGGCGAACCCCGCATGCGTGCCCTAGTTTTAAGTGGATCCTATTCCTAAATACTTAATATTTGTTCTACTGTACGTTACCAAAAAATACAATATTTTTTTAATACTCAATAATTGTAACCTACAATTTTTCATTTACGTTTTAACTAAACATTTTGTTATGTGTTAGGTATGGTAGCCTATTCATGATAGAAGTGAAGTTGTACGGTACAATATTAGGCTATGGCGTAAAAGCTACAACGGTATGTGCAGAAACTGTACTGTATATTTTTTTATTGGCCTCGATGGCCAAAGATCTCTATAATTCCTAAGGTATTCTGTGTCTGTGAATGTAGGAATGTCTCCTAATAGTCCTAATGTCAACATTTGACGTATGCTGTATAGCTTAGTGTCAAACATAAATGCCAATTTTCAAATTAACATATAAAGTTACGTATGATACTCAAGATAAAATAAAGATAAGACTTTCGATATTAATATCTTTAGCAAATGACCGTAGTTATTTTATTTACATTTAATTAGATTTATGTACGTTTGAATATGGTTAATACGAAATATGCGAAGAGTCACAAAAAAAATATTAATTCTCTTTACAGGATTAATTTTCGTTGCGTTTTATTGTGAGTTCTTTATTTATTACGTTTCTATTCTACAGGTAATATCAATTTAAACTTTAAAATAATACATATAGTAAGTAAGTGGCACATGTTTACCAAAGACTATTAACCGTTTCAGTGCAAATGGCCCAAACTACAAAACCAAAGTGGGAGAGAAGTTCTAAAAGCATTCATTTTAGCTGATACTCATTTACTTGGCCCGTATAGAGGTCATTGGTTAGATAAATGGAGGCGAGAATGGCAAATGCACCAAGCATTCCAAGCAGTAATAAAAGTACATAAACCAGATGTTGTATTTGTTCTAGGTAAGCTTAATAAACAGTAAAAAAAAGTCCCGCCAATGATGATCCACGGAAATCTGGATCTACTCTAATCAGGCAATTTGATTTTATTAACAATCAACAGTGATGCACTTATACCAAATATATCTTTACAAGCTCTTAAAAAAAGAAATTATATTTTTGTTTACTTGTATATTGTCAGATTACATGGTACACTCATTCAAAATCTTCCTGAATGTAGAAAACTTTAAGATTGTACTTTACAATCAGACAGTTTTGGTAAGCCAACCTTGCTTTGCAAATTATTTGTAAAGATTACTTTGTGTCCACTGTATCTAGTCTAATTAAGAAAATGTAATTGCAAGTTTTGCAACTTTAATATTACAAGTATACATATACAAGTTACATTTTTAAATTTATTTTTTTGATTATTTCTATGTTAGGCGATTTATTTGATGAAGGAGAATGGTCAAATGATAAACAATTTAGAGAGTATGTCCAGCGTTTTAATAAATTATTTGCATTGCCAAATGATATTGAGATGATTGTTGCTGTTGGAAACCATGATATAGGTTTCCATAATAGGTAAAAGCAATATTATTAATTATAATTATGATTAAGTCCTATATAATTATGATAAAGTTCTATTTAATTATTGCAGAATAAGAAAAGGATTTGCACAAAGATTCTCAAAATATCTTAAAGCTCCTTCAGTGCAACACATCGTATTGAAAGATAACCATTTTATTTTGTTAAACTCAATGGCACTGGAAGGAGATTCTTGTAATTTGTGTACAGAGGCCAGAAACAAAATAGAAGTTGTCTCTCGTAAGGAAACTAAATATATAGTCCTTATTTGAGCTATTATTTACAACTACATTTAATTTAAAATTTAATTATAAATTTTGTAGGAAATTTAAGAAAATGTCATAAGCAAGCTGACCAATGTTTTAACGAAAAGACTAAATTTAATTATAGCCAGCCTATTTTAATGCAGGTAAAAACTAAGCAAAATTTTTCAATGTAAAGCATCACATTAAGTTTCACTATTCAATACGCAATGCCTCGAACATAGTATATTAACACCACATTCTCCACACAGTCTCTCTGTCTACCTAACTATATGCGAGATACACAGTGAAGTTAAAGAAAATCTGCTTTAGTAATGGTGACATGTTAAAGTAGGCAGAGGTGGGCAATGAAATGTTACAAGTTATCCTAATTATGCAACATTTGAGAATATAATATATCTAAGTATTAGAACCTGAAAATTGTATTAAACAAAGTAATTTACCAACAACTACTTTAATATTTTCGAAGTTTAGAAATTCATAATATGTGACGTCACATATGCATTTATCTCTGGTCACTCACATGTGACTGCTGTGACTGTGAGCTGTGTAAAGGATGAGAAAGAGTTAAAATAATTATGCTTGTATAATATAATTTGTGGATGGATATATGGACCCTTACAGAAAATGTGCTTCTTTCAGCATTTTCCTCTTTATAGATTGTCTGACACTATATGCACGGAACCAGATGCGCCACCATTACCAGAAAGAAATAAATTATTCCGATTAAAAATTGACGCATTATCAAAAGAATCTACAGATTATTTGATATCTAAATTTAAACCAAGAGGTGCTTTTGGTGGACACACACATCATGGCTGCTTAGTTAAACATTATTATAAAGAATTTGATAATCTACATTTTCTAGAACATTCAGTGCCTTCATTTTCTTGGAGGAATAGACCTGATCCTAAATATATGCTAGTAAGTAGCCATTATTCTACATTTTGGGAGTAATCTAACAATGTTATGATTTTCTTAGCATATGTAATTGGCTGTTCCGAAGTGCTTAGAAAGCTTTGATTTCAATCCAATACAATTTTTGCCTCTAAGTAGAATTAAGGTACCTATAGTAGAAACCTTAGCCAAGACTTCAAAACTTTGTCTTAAAACTTTTGACATCTCTTGTTCAAAACTTTGTATAAAGTATAAGTAGTATAAACTTTAGAGTAAAGTATTGCCCATAAAATGATTAAGTTAGTTTTTTTTTCTCTCATATTGATACTAAAACATATACTAAAATTTTTGCTACTTACGTATATTACATATATTCTTATTACATTAATATGGACAAATATTTAATTATGTGTGTATGATTGTATAAAAGTAATAAATCTTAATTTTTTAGGTAAGTTTTATTCCAAATGAATATGCCGTTGAAAAGTGTGCCTTACCTAAGGAGACCACCATCGCTCTATCAGCTGTTATAATGATTTGTATTTTGTTTTTATATTTGTTAACAAAGAAATCATTGAGAAGAGGTTTTTTATAAAATAAAAATCAATTTTCAACCGCAAGGAATATATTTGACAATAAATATTTTTGACAAGAACGAGCACTTTTATACACTGTACACCGCAAGTGGGAAAAATAGCAAACAAGAAACAGTAAATAAAAATTAAGTTAATTTTGTACATAGTGTTGTTATTTGAAGGACAATGTTCAATCTCACATTACGAACCAACTCCAGGGAAACATTGTCATGAAAGAGAATCACTCAATATATCACAAAAAACTTACATAATTTTAGGATTTAGCTGTTACAATAAATATTTAAAAGTTAATCTAATAAAGTAAAATTAGAGGTAGATAAAAACATTTAAGAGATTCATTAAATTACTTATGAATAATGAATACTGATAATGGTAATGCAACCTCAGAAACAAGAACACCAATTAGATTACACAACTACGCTGTAGTTTAAGTACTCCATTTAGTGTAAACACATATAAAATATGTACTTTCTATCTGAACACCTAATACCAGGGATGTTACGAAGTAGCGTGACCGACGTTATCAGATATCCGAAAAACTATCCATAACCAAAATTAAAATTTCGAATGAGTGGAATCTACAGGTTTTTAATTTTGCTTTTGTTACTAGAAAATTAAAATCATAAAATATCACAAACAACAAAACAGCCGTTACGAGAATGTAAAATAGTTGTCCATAACAAATTCTTTGAAAATATTTTTCTCTACCTTAATCTAAAATATAAGCGAAATTATCTGAAAATAATAGATTATCCAAAATAATTTTACATCCATAACAGATATAGTATTTTTCCTAATATCCAGATCTGAAAAGTTTCATCCGTAACATCCCTGTCTAATACTTACATCTAAAAATCAGTCTACAACTCCATGAATGAGTTTTTCTTAGCATATCTATAAGATACATAATCCATTCTAATGAGCATTGTCATAAAATATTAAATTTAATTTACATATTTTCAATGTAGGCTATAAATAACTACATAAGTCCAAGTAGCCATTTATAAAATTATAATTAATATATTATATAAGGCACTGCATGTTAATGAAAAGACAATTATGTATTGTACATGAGTAAGAGGATATTTTTATCTACAGGTGAGATGTAAAAGTTTCAAAGCTTACATTACTAAACTATTAAGAGATTTTGTTACTGAGATAAGAGTTGTTTCATATTACCATCAAGTTAGTATCAAATATTTAGTTACATGGTCATCACTCAAACATAAATTTCATTCATTTTTTATTTGAATATCTTATATTGCCAAGAGCATTAAATGTCTGGCGTTATTGTACATTATTTTTTTATCTATTTTTGACACAAAACACTTGCTACACGTGTTTTGTGTCAAAAATAGATGAAAAAATGAATCTGTTAAATAAGATGACCTGGTAAATTTACAAACTTAATTGGTATTTATTTGTGAGATTACTCAATACTACTAACAGCTTCACGCTGTATCCCGCAAACAGCAGGGTACCTCGTGTTAAGACACTCCGTTCCCCACTTTGTGCCGATTTCTGGAGGCATTGCGTGTTGAGTGGCAGAACTCACCGCCGCCCTTTGCCTCGACACCAGAGCGAAGAAATGGAAATATAAAGGTAAATAAATATTTCACTTCCTCGAGTTGGGATCAAGCCCACTCAACCCACTAACTGCCGCGTTACACTCACACCCTTATGCCGCTGCGCCACGACGGCCTATACTACTAACAAATTGAACTAATTCAAATATCCAATAAAAAATATATACGCAAAGAAAGCAAATTAAATTAAATTTGTCCAATATTTTTAAAACTTTCCATGTGGTGTACAGTATGATGTAGTCGATTTTAGTAGAATGATGCATTAACCAAAAAAGTATTCATATGTTTTAAAATTCCATTTATATTATTTTTCATATATAATTATTTTATATATATACGACAATTGGGAAACTTCCTACTTACCTATTCTGTTTCCGAGTCACAAAATTAAGGAAACGTTTATATTAAATGAACCATATGGAATGATAAATAATAACTCTAAATTTGATCGCAGTAAGATCCCATTACTTTGCTCACACCGATTCATTCTCAACATAGCCTTGGTAACAAATCAATTCCTTTCCAAAAGTGGGACAAAGCCACATGATGACTAAGTCCAATCTTGAATTCTATAAGAATATAATTTGGAGAACTCTCGGTTGGTTGGTATGGGCTTGAGGCATATCGTGAGATCGGGATCTCGCTTTCAAATGCGGCCCTCGATGTTTGGCGGGCTGCGCTTGCTTTTGATGATAGCCAGTGTGTGCATGCCGCGCGGACGAGCAGATCACGGCGTGCAGGTACCGGTCATATCTGCACAAATTGGAGTCACCTCCGCACGCCAGGTCCAAGTAACCATTGCTAGGCTGCTCTGGTTTAGACTTTTGGAATGCAGTTTTGTCGGTTACCGTGTAAGATCTATTTCTAAGTTTTTGATATTTGTTTGTTATTTCCTCTTCATTGGCAACAGGATCGCAGGGCTTTCTGGAATGTTCAAACGGATATCAGTAAATATCTAATTAATATATAACATAATGTAAAAATAATAACAAAATGTATATTGATATAAGGTTTGAACCTACTCTTTCTTTTTCATGATTATTGCTATAAGTTATCATTTTAGTTTCCGCTTTATACAAATAATTATATATTATTTATTTCTGCTTTATACTATAATTAAAAAATATATTTACTAACCGTTTAGTTTGAAAGCTCAAATGATTTTTCTCCATATTTGCCTGTATTATTTCCAACAACTCTCGACGTTGTAAGCTACCAGATCGTTTCTTCACAAGCTTTCTTTCTCTATGTTCTCTCCGTGCATGACGCTGTCTCTGTCGTAGGACTGGCGCAGGCCTGAGTGGAGTTTCTCTTTCCGAACAAGATGATTTCGAGGACGCCTCATCATCATTTGACAATCTATCATGATGTTCGTCCTCACTGTTGTCTATGCAATTGTTTTCAGCCGGTGTCGAGGCACCAGTTGGCTGTTCTTGTTCCCTTCTGCGACGTCTCCGCCTTTCTCTATGATTACGCGTCGGCCTGTCTTCCGGAACGACCGTCAAACGCACTTGGATAGTTTTAGATCCGTAATGCGGAACTGTGACCGACTTTCCTATCGACTCATATATAGTCGATACTATGCCAGCTATGTCCTGTCAACAACGATATACAATTGAATAAATGCTACATAATTGAAAATTTGTTTTCTATAAATAACGTATCATTCTTTGTAAACACTTACGTCTTTCGTCATTCGACCGTGACCGTCGAGGTCATAGAGGGTGAACGAGAACTGCAACGGTTGTTGTTTAGACGACTCCGGATGTTTTAATTCAACATCGCACGTTAATTCCTGTAATTTAAATCAAATATATAATTTAAAAGTTTAAAGTAAGCAACATAGTATATTGGAAACGTGATTTTGTGGTATGGTATTCTGTTAACGAAGACAGATAACTGGCGGCGCCGACCAACGGCGCGTGTCCGACGCTAAGGACAGGCCTTCTTATCTTAAACTTTAAAAGGAAACTAGTCGCGCCTTTACGATCGGTGAGATATTATAAAACAAAGCGAGCCGCCTGCCCGGAGACCGATACGACACAAATAGATGAATCATCGCATTATTCAATAAATTGTATGCTTACGATAGCGTAGTCAACTTATGAATGATAAACACAACATACCCTACATTCATTTATAATATTTAGTTACGCCACGTTTTGTTCATTGCTAGCATTGGTAACAAAAATCTAAAATAGATCGTAAACAGTATTTTTTTAAAACATTTACAGACTTCACCTATCAAAAGAGAGCTTTCGCCTTCGCGTGTGGCAGGGTAGGCAGAAAGGAAATTATGAACCGTTAAAAGTTTATAGTTTATAGCTGTTCCACTACGTCACGACGCGACGTGTCCAATTAATTAATAAAAAAAAGTATTTAATTGTCCAGAAAATTAAACGGTTAACATAAAAGGTTACAAACCTCAAATCTCATTCTAGGCTGTTTGTCCTCAACTTTATCTGTCAGCTTTTCAGAGGAAGTCATCTTTTTATAGACATGGTCAGAATTTCTCGCTGGAAGTGGTGGTGGCGTCGGTTGCATCATAGCCTTTGCTTCGCTGGGTAGGAGGTCGGGAGGTGCTGACGATTGCGATGCGGCACGACCGACAAGTTCCTCAGTGTCCGTCCTTTCACCCTCTGCGCCAACTGTAAAAGTCATTTTTTAATTAATATATTAGTATAGTATTAAACTTAATTTACTCGATTCCATGCATTCAGACAAATAATACATGTACAAAAAATGAATATTTACTTCGTGATCGTAATTTATAGAACAATATTATTATTCATTTTAATTTTAATATATATAGGAAAGGGAACCTTGTGTTAAAACACCCCGTTCCCCACCTTCTTCCGAATTCTGGAGGTATTGCGTGTTAAGTGACAGAACTCAACGCCGCGTTTTGCCTCGACACCAGAGCAAAGAAATGTGAATAAATATTTCACTTCCTCGAGTGGGGATCGAATCCACGACCGTCGTGTCATACATTTGCGCCGCTGCGCCACGACGGCCTCGATTAATATACAAATCCTGTCAAAATCACAATTTAAATAAAGTCTTATCCTGTTGTGATTATATTGTTGTCATATTTGATATTATTAAAATAATCAGTCAATTAACGATCAGGCTTCAAATTAAAATAAGCATATTAGATTTTATTTTGGTAAATTGGGATAAAATTAATTCAGTTATATAAAACCCTTATTTTACCCTAAAACTAATATACTTATGAATTGATTGAAATAAAACAAAAGACTAAATGTTAAGACCAATTTGCCAAAATACAATATTGAAAATTGCATTTAAATCGTGCATAAATGCACAAGCTACAATTTTACCTATCTGTTATATTCATAAATGCAATAATTAATTTAATAGATTTTCACATATTTCCTTCATGTACACACATCCATGAGTTACAGATTTATTATACTTATAGATAATTATTATAAAGAACGATAAACTAAACATAGCACATACTTTAATCATCGTGTTGTAATTTTTTTTCGATTTTATTTCAGAAATCCCTTATCGATCCTTTGTTGGTAAAAGATATTAAAAAGTAAAATGAATAGTGTTACAATGGCGGCAATGGTATACGATCGGCGAAATTCAAAAGATTTATAAAACGAGCGGGACGGGCCGGGTGCAGCGAAGACGACGGCTCACAGGGCGGGCGTAGTTATTTCTCGGAAGGCCTCAGAGATCGGTATGGCCTAATGCTTTAAAGCTCTGCCTTCGCCGGTCCACATCTGCCGGTAATTTTATTTTTCTTTAAAAGTTGTTCTGAGAATTTATCTCATAGATTCCTTACAGAAGTTCGGAGCTATTCTATCGTATTTGACAATTTGTACATTGAAATTTAAAAAATATTATTATTATCCCTATGTAAATTATACAATGTATTTTTTTACATTTATAGTAAAATGTTTACGTTTCGAAGTGACATAGTCCATCAATGCGTAGAATAGTCGAAGATAAATGACAATTAGAAATGAGCGCATAAGTATGCGAGTTGGATACGCGTCCACCATATTATTGCCTTCATTACAGCCTGACACGTTATTGCTTGCTGATCGACAAACATCGATCTATCAATACTAATATTTAGAAATACGACTTGCAATGTTGTTATATTAAACAATTATAATATTTTATCCTTTAAACATAGTATTTTTTGAGAATTTCAAATAATCCTAAAATATAATTTTAAAAAACCACAGGGGGTTCAAGTATAGTTGAAATCGAAGTTCAAAATCACAGTAACAATTACAAAAATAAAACAATGAGAGTTGCACAAGAGGGGTACGTTAAATTATGCGACAGAGAATCAACATCTCCCAAAAAGAGTCCTTTGTGTTCGCCGCTTACTATAAATCGTAGCGGGCTGTACGCTATTCACTCGAAAGAAGAGCTTAAAGCTCTGTATTCGGCGGTGTATTCTTTGATGTCAAATAAAAGGTATCATTGTCTTCGCATCGGCGACTGCTTTCAACTTTTCCCTTTGAAGTTAATCAAATGAGCGCGGGCTCAGTTTGCGTTTAAAATTATATTTACAAAGTTGCTTCTACGATTGACGTACGCTACGCTACGGTCTGGAACAAAAAAATGTTCATATCGTCTTCTAATTGAAGTGTGTTCGGCTTACGTATATTTCGTAACAAAATAGAACGAGATCAAAGGGATCCCGGTGTACTTTGAAGTAGTATCGAAGACTTCCACCCGTCTTCATGGTGGAAATCTTTTTTGAACTACATATAATTTAAATGTAAGCTAATTGAGAGCATTAAATGAGACAAATCTGTTTACACACGCTTTCGTGTAGTAGATTTTTTTATAGGCTATTTTAATTATGGTATCCACAATTAAATTAATATTTTTCTTTAAATTTCTCCGAAACGCCAAGTAAGAATTTACTTTCGCCTTTATTAACTTGCTTATTTTAATTAAATATGAATATCTACATTGGCCTTATTAATAAAATAGATATTTTGGAATAAATATTGTAGTTATATATTAACTTATTTTTAAAACTTCTCAACTAAAAGTAAATAATATTATTTATTGTATTTTTTGTGGATTTCGTGTCATTACATTAATACATACTATATTTATTAGACGATCTTGTAAGTCATAAAGAACAATTCTAGGTTATTTTCATATTAGTATTTTGGTGCCCTTGAATTCTCCTTTTCGTCTTCGTTTTGTTAAACAAGGAACTTTATAAATACGTTTTATATATAATAAACGTATTATAAGCCGCCGTGGCGCAGCGGCACAAGGGTGTGACTTAACGCGACGGTTGTGGGTTCGATTCCCATTCGAGGAAGTGAAATATCTATTTATGTTTATATTTCCATGTCTTCGCGCTGGTGTCGAGGCAAAACGCGGTTTCGAGTCCTACCGCTCAACGCGCAATGCCACCAGCATTAAGCAGAAAGTGAGAAACGGAGTGGCTTAACAAGAGGTTTTCTCTGCCTACCCTATTGTGTGCGGGATTTTAATTTATACGTATTATATACGTTTTGTTTTAATTTACATGTAGGTATTCAAACATGTAAATATATTTGGTCAAATATGTTTATAGGAACAACAGAAAGCTCTAAAGAACAAGCGGTATCTGTTTAGCATACTTATCCACAAACCAAAACAAACTAAATGTGAGGTCACAGATTGTTTATCATTTTAATTAAGTTATGTACTCGGAATCTGCTTTCTTTATCAGTCTACAGAATCCATTCATAATTCACGCTCATACTAATAATAATATAAACAACAATATTGTATTATAATTCGCCAACTTCAAAGCGTGCACCGACAGCGAGTTGGCATTTTGTCATCAGCTCGTTAACCCAGTAATTCGAGGTATAATAGTAAATCGGTACTTACTGCTGAATTTCCTGTAGCCATTTCTAAACCTGTTGCGCCACCACTTGACGAAGTGGTGCGCCATGGGGGCGTCCGCGGCGGCTGCCGGAGCTCTCAACGTCTCGTAGCACGTCATGCGCTGCGCTCACGCACGCATCACGTACACTTCAAAGACGCCGCTAGTTTGTTGCTGCGTAAACAAATAGTAGGCCACTATCACCGTAATCATTCACAACACCAAACAAATATGTTTTCTTTTGCAACGCAAACGGTTATGGTTACGGTCCCCGTGACCCAGTTGTCCGCGCGGGTATAGGACGGAGCGAGCGAGCGCACAGCCGTCCCCTATCCCTGCTGTTGAGTGACTGACTGATGGATGGAAGAAGGGAGGAGGGGCGAGTGCGGGTAGAGCGGTGGGCGCGGTGCGGTAGCATTTTTTAGGGTTGTCCATTGTATAACAAAAATACATTGATAATATATTGTTTTATGTGAGCTTTAAAAATAAGGATTAAAAATTATAGTGAAGCTCTATAGCTTCTACAAAACACTATGGTTTTTTGTAGTCTGCACATTTCCGCCACAACCGTCTACTGGCTGTTATGTAATAATGACAAAGATCCTTTTTTTAATTTATTACACAATATTAATAAGTACCAGTAGGTAACTAAAGTTACGTACAAGATGAGAAAAGACTTATCTAAATTCCATAACGCAAAAAGGAACATTTTTCTTAGCGTTACGCTGTATCCCGCACACAGCAGGGTAGGCAGAGGGAACTTTGTATTAAGACACCCCGTTCCCTTTTTTCGCCAAATTCCATTTCCGTGTTGAGTGGCGGGACTTAACGTTGCGTCGACTCCATGGCTAATAAACTAAAATATTAAATATTTGCGGCGTTGAGTTCTGCCTTTCAACAGGCAATGCCTCCAGAATTCGGCATCGGAATTATTTCATTTCCTCTAGTGGGAATCGAACCCACAACATGTCTTGCTTACAGTCACACTTTGTGCCGCTGCGCCTCGACTGACCTAAGCATATGAATACATCAAAATATAAGCGTAGTTTATTTTATTCTAGATGTGTTATGTTCATCCATAATTTAAAATATGGAAACTCTACAATTAAAATGTTTACGCCAAAATATAAGTAGGTACGTGTTTCTTTACTGTTGAATTATTGTGAATTCCTCATTGGCGTTGTCTACGTCTCTATTAATATATTTTTTATATCTTTAGTTTAGAAATAATTAATGTGAAGTTCTTTAATATTTATTAAGCTAATAGCTTTAATACAGGCTTGACTTTCGCTACTTCAACAATATTACACATGTATCAACGGTACTTTATTAAAAATTATATTACTAAGTATATCAAGTTTTGCCTAACTTTATTACTATACCTATTAACGGCACACTTTTATCTCAACTGGTGTGACCGATATTATTTATTGCAGGACATTATGCCAGGCACAGACATTATATAATGTCTAACCTTTAAGGAGCATTTAAATGAAGAACAATTATTTAAAAGATAATACTGAAATGAGCTTTAGATCAACATTGTAATTGTAAAAAAAAAAAGTATTTTCTAGGCCATAGAAAGTAGTAAAATTGTTTACTGTTTAGGGCGAAGATAGGTAGGTGCACGCGCATACTACTGGTCCGCTACGTTGGCAGCCTCCAAGCGGTCGACGACCTTACATCACCGATTACAAAAAAGATAATTGTCCGTAGATAGATAGATAGATACCTAGTTACTTAACCGAACAAAGCTAGCTTTCCGCGTAATAATGGTTTGTAATGATAAAAATTTACATTCCACAATAATGCATTTCCTAGTTAAATTCTTACAGTTAAATTTATATTATAAAATAATTTAATATAACTTTAATACAATCTATGAATATATCAAATACATTGCAGGCAAACATTAAACGAAGCACCGCACACATTCAGGCAGCCATTGCTGTATTTGCGTTTGAGAGAAAAACACATTTACTAAATAAACGTAACAAATTTAAGTCTTTCACTAATATTTACAACAAACAAGCGTATGTAAGCTGAAACAGAAATGTATATGAAATCAATTAGATATTTAAGCGCGCACTTAAAAAAATATTAAGATGGACTTTCTTCTAGAGATTTCTTTTTAAAGATCTGTAGTAAAAGCTAATGATGTACGCAGACTATGTTTTCTTATGAATAAAGCATAGATTTATAGTATTTCATTACCTAATAATAGTTGATTATTTGATTATTAGATTTTCGTATTCTTCTTATATTAAAACATAAGCCGCAACACCTATCTATATACCTGCGTGCAGGCAGAAATCAGAATGTAGGTAAAAAGAAAACAAATATACCTCCGCAATTTCAAAAACATTTTTATTTTAAATAAAATAAAATTATGTTTTCTTTTGAATTAGACCTGCGAAATAGAAATATTTTAATACATAAAAAAAATTCCCTGGTAAGGAAATTGAACCGACAACCATTGTGTATTCAATCAGGCACATCCTAACTTCGTCGTAATGTCACAGTTACGATCTATCTGATTTCTATCTATCTATCAGTCTTCTTTATTTTTAAAGGTTAACTAAAATTAAATACCACATCTGAAATAAATATTATAAATAATTTTATAAGTAATAAATAAAATATGTGAATACTTTTCCTGTGTAGGTAGATTATCTTGACAAGTACACATACACAGTAAGTTCAAAGTTGAAAGTACACTTGAAAAATTACGTACGCTATTATTTATATTACGACTAGTTACAACATATCCGTAATCTATGTTATCCTATTATATTCGTCCATACAAATACTTATTATAATTTTCTTTTAAAAAATAAACTTTATTAACTATACTAAGTGTAATATTTTATGAAAGTTAAAATGCAGGTAAAAATAGAGCTATGAATCCAGACTTGAGGTCGGACAGCCGCACGCCGCGCCGTCGGGTTACATTGAGATGGGCTTCGAATTAGAATTTTACGATCTCTTCGTGTTAGGTTTATTGTCTACGATTTATCTGCGACCGAAATGAGCTTGTATTCCAAAAATGGCTTTCTATAAACATTGTTTTTAGTGTGCTTCATAAAACTATATAGTTCTTTTCGTATAAATATATTTATAAAGTATACCGTAATTAAATATTACTCACAGGACAACAATTAAGGCTACATTTAAAATAAAACGATACGATAATTATTTTTCTTTTTTAATTCTTTATTAATTCTTCTTTCTAATTCTTATCTTTTTTTTTTTTGTAATGTAATCCTAAAGTTACACGTGTACTTGTTGCTTTCTGAACAAATTTAACTTGGGTGGCATTTGAAGTTCGAGCAATACCGTAGTCGCTGACGATGTAGATGCGTTACGGACGTAGATAATCGATAAACGTCGGTGTCCGTTCTATTCTCTAACATAAGTATAAACGTGAGCGTCTTGTAATCGGAGTTGCTATTATCATTGCCGTTTCAACATGTCGTGTGGACCTCCCCCGAAGGAAATCCATACTTCGATTGGCATTAGTAATACGTGAATTATTTCCAACTAAATTTCTATAAAATGTATTTAATTTTGAAATATATTATTATTACTTTATGTGATTTAAACAGTTGGACATTTTTCATGAAAAGTAATATGTTAAAAAGTGAAATTATATTATAAGTTCTTTACAGTTTAGTTTTTTATTTATTGTTAAACAAAATTGTTTTTATTAAGTGAATTAAAGAAATTTTGATTTAAATATGTCCGCGAGTGGGCATTGCCCACGCAGACGAAGTGGAGCGACCGCAGCTGGCGGCTCGCCAGTTAACTGAATAGCAGAAATAAAACGCCACTATCAACATTCCAGGTCATCTCATACTATTACCTTTTTGTTTTGTACACTATATAAAAAATGTAGCTTATCTTATAACTGCTTTATTCACTGTGTTCAAGTAACGATTACGATAAAGGTGTGAAAGATATATATTTTAGTTTTATGGTGTACTTCCCACATAGCATTCATAAAGATATTTCCGTTCCTCACTTCCTGCCGAAGTCTCGAAGCATTGAATGTTGAGTGGCAGAACTCAACGCCGCGCTTCGCCTCGAAACCAGAGCGAAAAAATCTATTTAAATATAAATTTAAATAAATATTTCATCTCCTCGAGTGGGGATCGAACCCACAGCCAGTCGTTTTTACAGCCACACTTTGTGCCCCAGCGCCACGACTAGCCACCAAATATATAATACGTTTATTACAAACTTTGATAATTTTATTTAAACAGTATACTAAATTGCTACGTTTTTCTTCATATTTTTTTCTACTTGTATGCAAAAAAAAAAAAACACGTTCTCCTTAATAATACTCGTAAATATAGATCAATATCGTAGATGAAAATCAATAACATAAATTATATATTTTATTTCTAAAATTAATATTTCAGTATTTTATCTATTTTTAGAAGCACAGAAATGCAAATATATCATCTTAAGACTTATGTTTTAAAAAGTATTCGTAGATTTTATTTTTTATAAGTAGAATCCACGCTGTTTTCTCGAGAAGTAACTACATAGACATATAAGAAATATTTTTAAAGCTATAAAAGCGTAATTATCATTTAATCTATGGCAAGCGCGGTATCGTCGCAACTTCAAAGAAGTAATAACATACGATTGCTGGTCCTCCTTTTCCCCTCTCACCTGGCGGCGTGAACGCCTTTTTACATTAAAACCAGTTCTCTCCAATGTCGGACGATCTCAAAAAGTGTTCCACCGTAATAGCCTCGAGGTGTGATTATTACTATTATATAACGAAATACAGATTTAATTAAAGCGCTATGTTGAAAGTTTTTATATATTTTTATTTCTAATTTCACTTTAATTTATTAATTATTTTGTTACATTTAAATAAAACAAAAATCTATTACAATATTATTTATTTTGTACTGACGACGTTTTTAAGATACTGTGTCTGCAATGTGTTTTTATTTAAATACCTGTAATAGATTATCCATACGTACGTTATATTGTACTAGACTACCACCTACACAATTTCGAGTCAATCCCAATAAAGGTAATAAACAATTAAGACAAGAGCTCACTGTTGGTATATAAAAAATAATAATGAAACAAAAATCCCCAGTATTTTTATATGTACCCACGTAGGTTTTAAAAAATTAGAGAATGATCTGGATGTCAATATTTGGAGGCATATCGAAAGTTTCCATTACGGACGTGTCTGTCTGAGGTTGTGAGGTAATATCCGGTCACAGGAAACACAAAGCGTGCACGATTACCAGAAAGCTATCTCTTTTACAGGGATGAAAGTTAAAATATCCCGGCCTTGTTAAGTCTCAGTTAAACTAAAAAGATTTTCTTCCTACCCAATTCATGCTATTATTGGGTATATTCATACTAATATACCCAATAAAAAATATAAAAAATTCTTTGATTTACAAAATAAATGTACTCATTCATATTTTTTACAGAGTAAAGTGTCACAGGGGTGCAAATTGCCGGTAGATCAAAGAGCTGGAAAGTATATTATGATATCTATAATAGTTGTATGCTACCGCGGCACTTTTGTCGGCACTCGGCGTGCACTATATCACTGGCTACTGCTATCTTTGCCGATACAAACAATATCAAAGAAGCCGACTGTCTAGACCAAGACCAGTTTCATGTCACGCGCCATTTTTATGAACATCTAGATTTTATAGATGTGTTTCTCAAAAAATGAAAAAATAAAGCAATCTTCTAATATCGATTTGATAGAATTTTTTTTTCTTGCCTTTTATACACACAAACACGACGTTGTGAAGCTTAGAAGCTTATGTAGAGGTAGACCTCTACATAACTATATTGATGACTCTCTTATAACTCTCGCTTTCTCTTTGAACTCAAATGAACTCTACACCTTTTTGGTCAATCCGTCGGTGAGTAAGCTTAAATAGTAGTTTAAGTTAAAAATATGACCTTTAGGTATATGTGATAATATGACCTTTACATTTTTGACTTTTTCTATGGCAATATAAGGTAAGTAATTCATGTTTTAAGCTTCTTCTTCTTTAAGGAAAATTTTCGATCTCGATGACGAAATATCGTGCATCTCGACAGTTAAAGAGAATCAGAATCAATAGGGTATTTCCGAATAACCTAGAATTATGAAATTTGACAGCTAGCATCTACAGGTATTACGAGTTCGTAAAAATCTGAAAACTATATATTTGTGGTTAAATAGTAAAAGAAATAATGGCCTTAAAAGGGGGGCAAAATTTAGTATTCATCCCGCTTGAACCAGTGGGTTTAATACTAAATTAGCTGAGGTATCAGATGAAAGGGCTCTGGCTAAGCTTAGCTTGAATTTCAGAAAAAGCTTGAGTTCACAACTTTTTATGCGGAACCCTCAGTGGGCGAGACCGAGTCGCATTTGTTTTTTTTATTGAATGAACCTCCTTTTACAAAATTTTTGAATCTTACGTAGATTTCTTTCTTGTAGTCTGTGTGCTCTTTATCATCAATATGTACACATACACACACACACACACACACATATATATATGTATATATTTCTACAATATGTAAAAGGAATTAGGATATGGCGCGCAGTAGTAGTTGAGTGTAATATGCTTATGATTTAATTTTATCGTACCGTATACAAAATAAAAGTAAGATAAAAACAAAACTGTTAAAATTTATCCAAAAATAGGGGTTTCGATCCTTGGCCTGTACCGTCGGTGATACTTATCTTGGGCTCTTTGATCTTACCGCTATTAGATGGAGTCGCCTACGCCACATTGTCTCGGCCACAGCTCCATGAACAAAGGTTTTATTTTGCTTTATTACTGTAAATTAAATTATATATTTTTTAATTCACTTTCATTTTTTTTATAATTTTCTTAAATAACTTAATTTAATGCAGAAAGACGAGATTTCCTTCCATATTAAATAGTATGTTTACATAAAATACAAGTGAACAACATTAGAGTCGCAATTAATAGTACAAAACATACATGAGTTAGGAACTTAGTTTGTTTAGTTTACAGGAGCATAGTTTAAAGATAGCTCTAAGCTACAAACACCAAGTGTTTCGGAGCGGCCACTCGGCCAGGCGGCTGCCGGCCAAGCGAGTCGGAAGGCAGATAGCATCGCAGTCGACTGGCGTGCAACGCGCCATCAAATTAATTACCTCTATATTTTATCCCTTTGTCGGCTCCCGCGGCCGAGACCCGCTAACATCGCTTTATTGCAATTTTTGACTTTCGACTTTGTGCTATCTAACCACAGATGTATCGAAAACTCGTTTCTTTTTTTTTTCTTTATATATCAAATATAGCATAGGCTTTTAAAATTTTTCACATACTGTGTAGTCATTAAGCTTGCCGAAAAAGGATATAATTGTTAACAAAGTTCTTATGTTGTTTATGTTTTAAACGGAAATTTTATATTATTTTAATTTTATTATTATTTAAATTTTAAAACTATTATTTGCAAATGATGAAAAAAATTGTTTTGTGGTTTTTTTGTCTTTTCTATTGAAGGGTAATAATAGATATAATTGAATATTTATAAGATGACTGTATTAGGTACGATACGAGTTCTTTGAAATTTAAATACTTAATTTTGTGCGGTTTTCCTATATTGAGAGAACAGCTGTTCATTATAAATACATTTAATGTATCAGAATTTTCGTTATTTCAACTTATTTTGCAGATGTCTAAAATATTTTTATGATATAAATTAACTTATTATCATTAAGTATTGGTATGAATGTTAATGACGTTATTATTTATAACATGAATAGCTGGTCCAATAAGTGACAGTTCGCCTAATGTCTACAGTGGTTGGTACTTAAAAAAGTTGTAAAAACAACGAGCTTCTGTTGTATTATACATTTATATAGTTTTTTTTTTTTTGACAAGGTGAGGCGAGACTTGTTCAAAGTTATGGGTATGGGGTTCAAATATCATTTCTTAGACGTTATATATATTAAAAAAATTAAATACCAAGAACGATGAAGTGCGGCGTTGGGTTTCGCTACTCCATAGACAAATGTCTCGGAAATTAGAAACAAAACTGAAGGGAGTTGAAGATGAGCATGAAGTCTATTTGATAAAATTTGTGAATTAGACTCATTATAAGCTATGTTATATGTAGTCACTAATTTATAACTAAGTTCGTGGTTTTCTAGTAGATGGTTTTTTTTTTAATAAAGCAAGTCTTGTTATTTTATATTACGTTACTCTTTAATACCTAAGAATTAGAGATTAT